>JBBPBT010000899.1:5413681-5429568 GCA_037974875.1 Cicer bijugum | reverse complement strand
AGAGGTCGACCTCTTCCATCATTCATTTTTTTTATGAATTTAAAAAAAAATATTTTTTTATCAAATTAAATTGACGATTTTTCCAAAGTACCAAAAGCTTATTACACTCCACTTGCTATGTAAAAAAGCGTATAAAATAAAATTAATCTAATTAAATTTAAGCACAGTACTAATTAGCTTATGTTTGCACATACATCATAGTACCAAAACAAATTTAGCTATATATACCTAGTCATAAGCCATATCAGACAGGGAAAAAAGAAGCACTGCTTTCAAACATAGGATATAAATAAAATTAAATAAAATAATGTAAAAATGTAAAGAACGGATTATGTTAGTTCACAAGTCCCAATCAATCAATTATTTTATATATATAATTATTAAGATTAATCTTTCATATATATATACTCTTTTATCATAATCAATCATATTATTATATCAAAAAATAATTATAGGGACAATGTGCCCACTGATGCTGAAAAGATAGATTACATCATAAAATTATCAAGTAGATGAATGAAATTAATGTTACTAAATATGTCCAATGTATAAGCACTTTAATGTTGCTCATAAATAAATAATTCCACTCCAATAAGTTTGTAACATTTGCATCCTATTATCCAAAGGTGCTACTTGGTGGATGCCAAGGATCATGATAGCTCTGCTTTAATTTGTGTTTGTTAAAAATTGAAAATAATCACACAATTTTTTAATCCTTGATGACCTTTTAATTTTGCTAAGAGCTATTTTCTTAAGTTATCACTTTCCTTAAGTCAAAATTAGCAACAGAAATTAAGCAATAATCATTGTGTAGATGAGGAAATTGGGAGTTGTATAATTAGGTATATATAAAATTTCCTTAACATGTTCCAATCATTTCAATAGTGTATATTACTGTACTCACCTATTATCAGGATCCATTCTTGATTCACATCCACTCATATTATTATCAATTATTGATACCAATTAATATTTTATATGTACAGGAAGATTCATATCTATTTGTTCATTTCTTTTTCTTCATTATAATATATCATTTACTTTTGACAATGAAGTATGATACAACCACAATTAAAAATAATTATACGATTAATAAAATAAATAAAATTGATTATGATAGAGATTTAGTACACTTGGAAAATATGATCTAATTATGATACAAGTGATTTCTTGCAAATTATGTAACCACTTTACAACATCCATCTAAAATTGTGGGTAGACAATATTTCTTATGTTGGTGCAGTACTCAAGAACTTGTTCTAGAGCATAATTTCTTATTTAGGACCAAAAAGAGCATAATTTCTTATTAAGATTTTTTACATACAAATAAAGCCACAAATATTGGACTCCACCTTATGGCACATTGTACGGACACTTGATCTAGAAAAACAAAACGAAAATGGAACCAACTTAGCTTATGGAAGAGTTATTGAGTTCAATTTTATATGTCAATTAACTATTATGAGTTTTATAATTAAATATTGATTAAATAATTTTTTATTAAAAAAAATGATATTTGTTTATTCAAATTGATAGAAATTATATCTATTAAAAAATATAATTTAAAAATTTTAGAGTAAAAAAAATTGAATTTATGAACAAACTCACAACATTCAGATTAATATGTAGTATAAAACAAAAAAAAAATATCTATAAATATAACAAAAAAATTGAAATATTCATATTTTTTGAGTTATTACATTGTCGACGCTCAATTCATTTGATTAAATATGCATCTGATTGAAGTTCATGTATGAATCTGAACAAAACGTACACAGAAACAAGATAGAAAAATAAAAACGACAGATCTAGAAGATAAATAAAATAACACTACACTAAGCAACAAAATAATAATACTAAAAAAAAAGAATGAAATACATATTTTCATAATCACTTATTTAAATAGAATCAAAAATTGACCTTAAACCACCCCAAAAACTACACCTATAACCCAAGTCAATTCATGAGGTTTTTTAAAACCACCGGTGAGATACACGCGAAATATGTGCAAGATTAACATTAAGACCATCATACTATCAGACCATCGATGAACTGATCGGATTAGCCAATCAAAGTTAGCCTCAGTGATTATAAATTGAACATAAGCAAAAGCCTCTGTAACGGTCGGACGATAATAAAAAGTCATAGCAAAACCCGTAGCTACGTGGACTAAAAAACAAGTAAGTGTAATCTCTCATAAATAATAAAAAATATTGACATGAGGAGGAACGTATTTACTAGTTATATCATCGACAATCACCTGAATTTCAAAATGTTCTTCGAACCAATCATAGACTTTATTGAGATATGTAAATCAAATGGCCCCTTTGAGAACCACATATGAGAATTTCATCTCGTACGGCTCAAACAAAAATACTCAAATATTGCTTATTTAGAAAACAAACATTTGGAATAGAAAGTTTAAAACTTTCTTAACCTAATACTATGATTCCAAACTTCTTTAAAGATCAGAAAAAATAGAAATCCGAAAGCTATTATTTGTGTTTATAATGTCAAAATCTCAAGTCGACTTACTTGTCTTTTCTCGTGATTCTTATCGGCCTCTTGAATATTCTATTATTTACTTCATTTTTTTATTTGTGTATGTAATGTAACACTATTATTATTATTATTATTATTATTATTATTATTATTATTATTGATAGGAATTTTCTTGTTAAGACCCTATAGAATCAATTGAAAAACTTCATATTCATACTAGAACCACGATGATTAAAAAAAAAACCCTTTAATCGAAGTCTAAAAATTCTTCAAATAAGAACTCCTAAATCATCACTTATTCAATGAATAAATATAATGCAAAAGAAAATTACAAAGAAATATTTATCCTTTAATCAAAATAAAGATAAGCGGCCACAATTTAAAAAAATAAAAATAGTCTCTTCAATGAAGAAAAGAAGAAGGGAGAAAAAAAAAACTTTATATAAAAATAAAATAAGAAAAAGATATAATTGTAATTTGGTAGTTGGGGTGGAGGAATTGAGTAGTAAAGTAATAAAAAGATCGCAGTTTTATCTCCACCACCTGCAAATATGTCCTATTAGGCAAGTTGGTGTATTGGCCCATAAAGAGGCCCAAAGAATAGCCCAGTCTAAATGAAGAACGGAGTTGCGACAGGGATGAGTAGAACGAAGAGGTCGCAGTAAGAAGCATCATCTATGGCGGAAGAACAAAAAGAAGAAGAGAAGCTTCCTCAACCTTCCGATCCTCCTTTACCATTTGATCCCAGTCGAAGTAACTAATCCATCTTTCTTTTCCATTTTCTATTTTCTCGCACATTCAAATTTACTGAGATTAGGGCTTCGAATTTCAGTGTTTAGATTTCGTTGATTAATACATTGCAATTATGAGTTTATTAGTGCTTAATAAATCATATTTTTTTTAATTAATTAGTGGTTGGTATAATAAAAAGAAAGGCGTTGATCAAAGACTTAGCTGCTGCATACCATGCTGAATGCCTTCAATATTGTCAAGACCTTTTGGAACTTCAAACTAAATGGGAAGAGGTTATACAATTCTAAATCCACTCTTTTATCTGCCATTAAATTACTATTCATTGATTTTTAAAACTAATAAATTATTAGCATTTTAATGGTGTAAGAATTAAGAAATAGGGTAATTATTTAAAGAGAAATTCAGTGGCTGCTTAGAATAAATCAAATACAGTGCAATTTATTCTTTAATTGTACATTCATTACATTGTTTGTAAGGTCTAAACAACGTACAAATCATTTCCTACTTTAATGACTGAAATCAATGAGATCTGAATCAAGGTATTGTTTCTTGGTATAGCAACCTCTATCTCTCTGTACAATCTGAAAGAATGCAATGTGCATCTAAAATAAATATGTTAAGAATAATATGAATAGAATGAGAAGAAAAGGCTGGTTAGGAGTCAGAAGAGCTAATTAGTACTGTGAGGATGGTTGTCTGATTCTTTGGTTAGTTACCACTTCATCTCTTGGTTGTACTCTCAGAAATGATTTCTTACCATCATAAACTGTGAACCCAATGGCAGCAGATGGAACAACCTGAATTACAGAAAAACAATGCTTAATTATACATAATGGTGTTCTAGAGTGTTAGTTTCTTTAATGTGTTATTTTTCTTCACACCTTTATTTAATTGATACTCAGCTCTGAAAACAAGGTCTTCCAGCCTTGCTTTTGAGCAATCAAAACAATGAATCTCAGAGTCCCCTTCAATTCGGCTTCATTGAATGCCCCGAGATTTTGAACCTAGTCGTTCAATGTTAACTTTATATCATGTTTCTCAATATTCATCTATAATTTCTAAACAACCAAATAAAGTGAATTAATTACCTGCATTTGTCTCCTGACAACTTCAAGAGGATATGTGAAGGTCTGACCCAATAAACCGGCCACGGATCCACATGTGAGTTTCGCCATGATACTTTTCTTGTGCTCCTCAGGGACATGACGCTTCATTTCCTCATAGACGTAGAATTTCAAACCAGTATATGGGAATATTCCAAAGAGTGTTGGAGCTGTGGCCGTGATTAACATAAGAGTTCTACCGTATCAACACAACAATGAAATTCAATATTAAATTACCAATCCAAGACAGACACAAGCAGATTAATACAAACGCTTACCTACACCCCTATAAAGACCTCTAGTGCCACCTTCTTTATATGTTTTTGAAAAACAATCACGGATCCCTCTATGAACTTGTTTTTTATTTACCATCCTGATCCCCGAAACATTCAACTTTGTTGGACTAACAACCTGCAGTTTCAGTTTCAAATGCAGTGTAGTTCACACTTCACATAATCACAATTGATTTGATTTCTGATAAAAAATATCTTTTACCTGATAAGCTAATTTAGTCCGAATTAAGTCAAGAGGATAAGTAAAAAGTACAGCTCTCCCTCCCGAGAGTGAGCCTGCCATAAGATCAAGGGTAGGACCTTTCCAAACATTAGGAAAAGTTAGCACAATCCATCTGCGGTATTCCTCATAGGACATATAATGAAGAGCTGCATAAGGAATAATCCTTGCCACACTTGCTCCATTTCCCCTGCAAATAATTTCATATGGGTGATTCTGATTACTCAATAGAAGATAAAAAAGCACCTAAGATTTCTGTATACCTGTAGAAACCCAAAATCCCTTCGGTTTTGGCGATTCTGCTAACTGATCCGGACAATCCCGTGTTGTAAAACTCAGTTGTCTGCAATCAGTACAATGTTTTTGCATGAATACCTCATGGGTTGTCTGCATTTTTTTTCTTTTTTCAAGTGGTTCTTATTCAACTGTTATAGCTTATTTGGATTACTTCATCAAGAAAATGTTTCTTTGTCATTCCCATCTTTCAGTTATCAGCTTGTCTAATTGTCTTTAAAGCACATTAATATGTATAACTATAAAGCCATAATTGATTACAGTGCTTCAATTTAGTTGATTATACTTTATATATGTCTCAATTGTTTCAGCCATTTATTGACTTAAAACCTCCAGAAGAATCAAAAAAGGAGCCAGTGCGACCCTCTAAACGCGTGAAAAAGTTGCGCTAGGTATGATACAATATAATCTCATTGTAATTTCATATTTCAATTGGATTCCAATTTGAGCTTGGTAAGTGTCTATAGTTTATTGAACATCGGATCAAGTACACACAAGCAAGATGTGGATTCAGGTAGATCATTGTGCTCTGATTTCTTCCCGAACATATCCTAAAATGTTCTTTGTTTTCCATTTAAGATTTTTGTTGTCACTAGTCACTAGATGTTACAATTTATAATTGCATCAGTATTATCAATTAATTTTGAAAATGTCAAGGAAATTTATGATAAGTTCCTTCCTGATTTTTGTTACTTTTGAAAATATCATGTCATTATGTCTTGTTGAAAAGCGATGTCTGAATAAGTTTTTGCCCTTTTTAGGTTTCAGGATGGTTGCACCTCGACTCGTATCATATGTCAACAATATGCACCATCAGTGGATACTTTTTAGTTGCCCTTGGTGCGTTTTATTCATCAGCCTGCGGTTACAAAGCATGTCTCGCAGCTTGTAAAAGCAAGAGACATAATATATCAACTTTAATGGTTTTGTTGTATAGAATAACATTTTCATTCCTGCATTCAGCTATTGTATATGATCCTTTGCAAATATGTTGGCTCTCATTTAAATTGTATTTCTCTGTTTCTAATTCAATGCAAGAAACATTTGACAACTCTCGGCTTTGTGTAAGAGTTTAGCTGCATCAGGAATCTTTATGATGCAAGAGATCAACAACTGCTATGAAATCCTGTGAATTTCAGCCCAAACTACAAACTTAATTCTAAATGAACGTTTAATTATAATATTATAACGTTAATTTAACTTAATAGATCGAAATAAGGCATACTTGTAATTTGGCTTAATACAAACTTAATCCATAAAAAATAAAAAAATAAAATATGCTTGGTGAAAATTCATTCGCACAGGTAATGATGATATAAATTATTCAGATATAAAGTGATTCAATGGTTATCTAATTCAGATAGTTTCATTTAATGGAAACTCAGTTTGTATTGTTATAATGATAATTTTAATGAATCAACTTATGACTTGATAATAATTGATGTTTTCAAAAAATTTATTATGCTTATGACAAAATCACAATATTAAAGCTTACCATTATGATAAATAAAAAATAGAAACTAGTATATATTTTAAATCAATTAAAATTATTTTTGAAAAAAATAATGTTTTCTGATTGATGGATCTAATCACATAGTTAATAGAGAGAAGCATAACAATTTTTGTCAGATCAATCAACTCCTTATTATCCAGTAAAGTAGCTCAATTGGTAAGCTAAAAGACGTTGAAAGAGTTTTAAATAGAGATTCTTGTTTTCAATATGAGAAACTAACACAATCTATCTAACTGTCATTTGCTTATTAAAAAAAATCAATCTATCTATTAGTTAACGAGAACAGTATACAAATCAGTACTATTGACTACCTAAACAAAAAATAAAGAGATTCATTCGTTATGAATTCACTCACTCTCTTCCTACAAGCGCTTAATAAAATACAACAAACTCTCACTTGAGCTGACAACCTGCATATCACATATCTGCACAGCAATATGTGAATCAATCCCCAGCAGTGTGCTTCAAGAGCCATTCCAGTGTCTATACTTGCATATTCCACGTCGATCTTTTGCAAGAGAATCGCGAATAGACTGCAACATAGCCCGCACAGCAGGAATGTGAATCAATCCTTCATGCTGCTCCTGCAAAACAAGTATATCTTAACATTTGGCCCTCCATAAAGAAGCTTCATATCAGACAAACTCAATATATATACCACTTCTGCAAGCCTTTCTTCAAAAGACCCTGCAGTTGTATCACCACACATGAATATCTTTCGATAAGCTGTTTTGAGGCTCCTGATCTGTATCGTTACCAAAATAGAATTCAACTGTTTAGTTGCAATGACACACAATTGAGGACAACAACTACATTAGTAGTAACATGTAGAGCATAAATAAACCTCTTCAATGGTGAATCCACGTCGAGTAAGGCCCACTAAATTTAGGCCACGAAGCTCGGCTCTATCTCCGGCTACCATCATATAATTTGGGACATCTTGTGAAACCTTCATTTATGTAACAACATGACATTGTAGGTTGCACACCTGAGTAATTGTAAATCATTTGCCATGGTAAAAGTATATGCTTTAACAATTTCTTTAATAAGGGCAATTTAATGTAGATTTCATACAATCAAAAAATGGGCATCCCCTATATACTAGAACTTCATTTTAGATGAAATCATCTCCATGAACAGTGATGCAACATTGATTATTGAATAACAAAGCCAAGAATAAATCACGTCTTAAAAATGTGCCATTACTTACCTCTAATAAATTCCTCACAACTCACAATCTTGGGTATCGGCAACTAGATAACTAAATCACTTATTCTTTTCTCACTGGCTTAGTGCAACAATCATTTCCCAATACAAAATACACTGATTCAAGACTGAGATTGGAAGAAAAACCTACCACGGAACCACCACCAAGAAAAGAAAATGAGCCGAGATGGCAGAATTGGTGAATAACAGTTGCACCAGCTGTGTGAACGTAGTCCTACATATAAACAGTTTCAAATGATTTTACCATGCCATGCTTAAAAACATAAGAAATTAATGAAAGGAAGTTTATTTATCTTATAAAGATACTTTATAAGTACTTACTTCTACTTCAACATGCCCAGCTAAAAGAGTGTTATTGGCAAAAATATTGTTGTTGCCAATCTTGCAATCATGAGCAATATGACAAGCTCCCATAATTAAATTTCCATCACCAATTACCTGTTCAAATAGTGATAGTAAAAGTATGAAAAGGTGTATAAGCTTTACGCATCTGTTTTTCTTTATCAGCAAAAATAATTACTGATGGCATCATCTTACCGTCCTATCAGTTGATTTTGAAGATCGGTGGATTGAAGTATGTTCCCTAATATCATTATTATTTCCAACTTCCAGGTAACATGCATCCTCTGGCTACATGGAAAGAAGAACTTACGAGCATTACATGAGTTTGTTACACATAACTTGAGTGCATAGATTCAAGGGTGTTGAACTCGACTGGCTACATAAAGTCGCAAAGTAATAATAGTTTACTGAACAAAAATAATGTTTAAAGCATCAACTATAGTATCTAAACACAATTTGGTACTGCGTGCTTAGTATATATTTAACATTACAAGTAAATCAAACCAAGATGGCTTCACAGACCAGACCATAAAACTATGTGCATCATAAATACTTAACATTCTATCTTAGTAATAAAGCAACGCATAAAAGACCAGCCGAGACCAGATTTATTCGAAATTCATGGAAAAGTTAACAATTCCTGTTAGTGAAAGGGTTACTACCAAAGGCTTTGTTTGGAAGAAAATAATTCATGACTAACAATTCATGTACTGCAAACTAAAACAATTCAAGAAGACAAGAAGACATGTTGAATGAAGAGCTTACAAGCAGTACCAACTACCAAAGGCTTTGTTTGGAAGAAAAGAAAGGGCCTTAGTTAGCTGCTAATAATTATGTGATACATATTTATATTAAAGTCAAATCGATTAAATAATATGAAGGCCATGTCAAGATTTTGCAGAGACTGTCAAGAAGAAATATCAAAGCCAATCATTTTTTATCAAAGCATCACCCCCCTTGCCTAATGGTATAAAAAGTACAAAAAAACAATGACAACCTAATTCATATTACATTGATCGGAGTCTATGGAAATACAGCACGGGTTGAAAACAAGATTAACAATATCAATGCAATGACCAGGACATTCAATAAAGAAAAGTAACTCAACCACTTTAAGTGAAGCATACCCTGTATTTCAAGTCTTGACATTTGACACCAACCACAGCATGATATCCTATTGTATTATTGCTTCCAATGACAGTACATCCAGGATAATCATCACCGACAACAGCACCACTGTCAAACAAAGTTTGGCAAATAAACATGAACATATATTCAGCAGAGTATAATATTAAAAGAAAACAATGATCTTAATTATGAACTCACGTCATCAACATGCAATTGTCTCCTAAATCGGTATTTCCAAAAATATGACTTCCTGGATATAGTTTACAACCATTCCCCAGCTTTGCGGAGGAACTGATAGAACAAAAAGGTCCAATGGAAACTCCCTATGCATAAATGAAAGATACCCATCACCACAAAAACATAAGTATTGCATAATAAGAAGTACATCAAGTGTGGTTGAAATCCCCAACCCTGTTTCTCTTAAACTTGTCAGGGAAGTCTTTAAATTTGGCATCAGAAACCCAATTGCAATAAGAATGAAGAAGAAAAGAAGAAAAGTATGGTAGAAAATAAAGAGAGTAAAAAGAGGATACCAGACCGAGGATGGCATTGGGATGAACAATGGAAGTAGGGTGGATAATAGAGTTAGAAGTGTAAACCCTATCTTCATCCGCAACATGATCTAATAGATAGAAAAATGAATGAATGAAAGGGTATCTATGACATAGAAAGAAAAGAAAAGAAAAGAAATGATACATACAGGAGAAGAAGCGTGGATGGAAGAGGAAAGGATGGAATATTCGAATAGATGAGGAAAAGGAACTGCGTCTCATGAACGACATTTTTGCTTTGCTTTGCTTTTCCTTCAGCAGTTGCACATACTTGCTTGTTGTTAGACTAAACAAACAAACAAAGTGTTGCAGGCACGGATCAGAACTACAAATCCAAAACCTAAACTATCAAATATTGATACTCCAATCATACACCACACGATAGAATCCAATGAAAAATCTAAATAATACTTTTAAATCACATAGTAGCAAAACAATGCAGTTTACGAAGCAAAACTCATTAAGAGTCATTATTTAAACATCACAGTATTATTACCTGTAACAACGAAGACAAGAAGGCCGACCCGTGACGGTGGTCGGAACCAAACGAAACGGAGGAAAAAATTGAAATCGCGCACCGCTTTGATTTAGGGTTGATGGGTAAACTGCAATGAAGTCCAGATTGTGAAGCCCAGGCCCACAAAACTAAAAAAATAGTTAAAATATGATATAATATGATTATGGATTAATTTCTTTTTTGGTATGACAAGTGATAGAATATGTGTCATTGTGCTAGGTTTCACATACATCAAATCACCTGCTCCATCTTGCAATTGCAAGGGAAGCTGAATATATAAATAAAATAAGTGAAGTGAATACTTCATCTAATTATTTCAAAATAAATTAAAAAACTTTCATTTATTAAAAATCAGTACAAATTTGCTTCTAATTATTCTTTTTATAAAAATCTGTCATTCTTATAATTGTTGAGAAATAGGTTAGTAATATGTGGTGATTTTTAACATCAATTAAATAGGTCGATCTAAAAATACTTGTTGTATTTTAGATCTCCTTTTTAAAATAGGTCAATTATTAGTAGCTTAAAAATACTTTTGTATCAAAGACTAATAATAATTATTAAAAAATGAAGTCAATAAAATTAAAAAACTAGTCAAAAAATAAAAAAAATATTAAATTAAGATAAATTAATTAATTATGATGAATATTGTAGAAACAGAATTCAAAAAGCTTAAAATTGATTGAGGAAATGTCTTATTTTATTAAAACAAAGCAACAACTATTTAAACCCTTTACATACAAACGGAAAAGAACAAATACTACGCTTTACAAGCCTACAGCATAGTAGCTGAAACAGAAACTAACTTTCCTAAACAATAGGTCTTATTATAACCAACTAATTAGAATAAGTAAACCCAAAACAGAATAACAAATTATAGCTAACATTCCCTCCCTTAAGCTAAACATATGAAATTAGCTTATTTCTGATGCATTCACCATTCCAAGCAAGTTACGAAATTTCTCAAATTGCTCAAGTTTCAGTGGTTTTGTCATTAAATCTGCAATTTGATCTTGTGTGCTGCAATACCTTAACTTCACAGCGCCATCATTCACCAAATCTCTCAAGAAATAGAACCTCACATCAATATGTTTGCTTTGTCCATGAAAAACTAGATTTTTAGACAATTGAATGGCAGAACTGTTATCACATTGAATTTCAGTACCTTCATTCTCCTCTACTCCAATTGTTTTTGGAATTTTTTGCAGCCATATACACTGACATGCGTAGAGAGCTGCTGCAATATATTCGACCTCGGTTGTAGATAAAGTCACCACTGGTTGCTTTTTTGAAGACCATGATACTGCTCCATGTCCTATTTTGAACACATAACCAGAAGTACTCCTCCTATGGTCAAGATCACCAGCATATCCGCTATCTGTGAATGCCAGGAGCTTCACATTTCCTTCTCCCTTCTTGTAGAAAATGCCCAGTTCAGTCGTTCCTTTCAAATATCTAAGAATTCTCTTGGCTGCCAACCAATGTGACATGGTTGGTCTAGACATGTACCTGCTAATGAGACTTACAACATACATTAAATCGAGACGAGTCACAGTTATGTAAATGAGACTCCCAACTAATTGCTTGAATAAAGTAGCATCAACTTCAGTCCCTCCTTCATCTTTTGTTAACTTTGTTCCAGCAACAATTGGATTCTTCACTGCATTGCAACTTGCCATTTTGAACTTCGTTAATACCTCTCGTGCATATCTTCTTTGACATATGAAAATATCATTCTGATTCTGCAACACTTCTATTCCAAGAAAATGTTTCATTCTTTCCAAATCAGACATGTCAAACTCCATCATCATTGAGTTCTTGAACTCATTACACATACAAACATCATTTCTGGTGAAAATTAAATCATCTACATAAAGACTTATTATCAAAAGTTTACCTCCAACTGATTTGGTGAACAAAGTATGCTCACTGGAGCATTTTTCGAAACCTTTATGCAGAAAATAAGTCTCAATTTTGTTGTACCAAGCCATTGGTGCTTGCTTGAGGCCATATAGAGCCTTCTTTAATTTGTAGACCTTTTCTTCTTCTCCCTTCTTAGTAAACCCATCAGGTTGCTGCACAAATACTTCTTCCTTAAGTTCACCATGAAGAAACGCACTTTTCACATCCAACTGGAAAACTTCCCAACCATGTTGAGCTGCTATTGCAAGAATTACTCGAATGGTGTCAAGCCTAGCAACTGGTGCAAATACTTCGGTATAATCTAAACCATATCGTTGTGCATAGCCTTTAGCTACCAATCGTGCCTTATGTTTTTCAATGTCCCCATTTTCATTAAGTTTGGTCTTGAAAACCCACTTAACTACAATAGGTTTGGCATCTTTAGGCAGATTAGTCAACTCCCAAGTCTGATTCTTCTCTATGGCTTGAATCTCTGTTGCCATGGCATCTCTCCATTTCTTGCTCTTGACTGCCTCTTCAAAAGAAAATGGATCAGTATTAGTTACCATCATCATTGCAAGAAAATCTTCCTCCTCAGAAAACTCATCACCGGCTTCATAATCTGCCATCCAGATTGGTTTTACTCTCCTTCTTGCATCCCTTCCTTCAATTTAAACATCTCCCAAATTTTCTTCAGAGGGAATTGAGTTACTGGAGCTGTTGGTATTAATGGAATTATTAGAACCTCTATTGCCTGAGACATACTGAATATTCTCCTCTTCAGTATGCTCTTTAATACCGCCTCCATCAACTTCTGGCACCGCCAAAGTTGGCTCATTTTTAGTGTTGCTCCAATCCCAGCTCTCTTCTTCTTCAAATACAACATCTTTGTTGATGACAATCAGCTTGGTGATAGGATCATACAGCCTATAGGCTTTAGATTCATCACTAACACCCAAGAACATACACTTCTTACTCTTAGAATCTAGCTTACTCCTTTTCTGGTCTGGAATGTGGACATGAGCTATACACCCAAAGATCCGGAAATAGTCCACCTTTGGCTTCACACCACTCCATGCTTCTTTTGGGGTTTTTCCTTTCACTGTTGTAGTTATACTTCTATTTTGAATGTGCACACACCATTTTACAACTTCGGGCTAGAACGCTTTTGGAACTTTCTTCTCAGCTAACATTGATCGTACTGTGTTCATGATTATCCTGTTCTTCCGCTCGGCAACTCCATTTTGTTGTGGAGTGTAGGCTACTGTCAGCTGTCTGCTTATGCCTTGAGCTTTGCAAAATTCTCCAAATTCATTTGAGTTGAATTCACCCCCTCTATCTGTTCTTAGGCAACTAATATATGCACCAACTTCCTTCTCAACACATGCTTTAAAAATCTTAAATACAGCAAAAGCTTCTGATTTCTCATTTAAAAAGTAAATCCATGTTTTACGTGAGAAATCATCAATAAAACTTATGAAATACCTTTTATTGTTGTTAGAAGCTGGTTTGATAGGCCCACATAGATCAGAATGCACCAATTGAAGTTGTTTTGAAGCTCTCCATGTACTCTGCTTCGGAATGGACTCTTTGTGTTGTTTCCCAATCATGCAAACTTCACATAAGCATTCTGGAATTTTGAGCAGTGGCATACCATCTACCATGTTTGTGGATGCAAGTGTTCTCAATCCTTGATAGTTCAAGTGGCCAAAGCATCGATGCCACAAGTATGATTCTTTTTCAGGACGAACTTTAGCTAGAAGACACAAGGAGCTTTTTGGTGTCATAGATGCTAACATATAGAACATTCTGTTTTTGCTCATATTGGTTTGCATGATTAGCCCCCTTCTAGAATGAAAGACTTTACAAGTCCCTTGTTGAATTAAAATAGCTAACCCTTTCTCCTAAAGTTGTCATATGCTCAACAAATTGCTTTTTAATTCAGGTATATAAAATACATTTGAAAGTACCTGAGTTATGCCATCAATTTGAAACCGCACACTACCTTTAGCCACAACTGTCATTCTGGTGTCATTGCCAAGCTTTATTGTTTCTTGAAATCCTTCCTCTAGCTCCAAGAACCATTATTTGTTTCCAGTCATGTGATTGGAGCATCCAGAGTTAAGGAACCAAACTTCTTCTCTTTTAGTTTGATGAGGTTCAACATAAGCCATCAATAAAATCTTTTCTTCCTCTCCTTGATTCTCTCCTTGTTCAGCATAGTTGGCCTTCTTTTCCCAATTGGGACACTCATATTGATAGTGTCCCAATTGATGGCATTTGAAACATTCTATGGTGGCTTTACTTTGAAACATTCTCCCTCTTCCTCTGCCTTGACCTCCTTGATATGAGCTTCTGCCCCTTCCTCGCCCTGGTTTACCATTGTAAGAAACTTTCAAAGCTTGTTCTTCTATCTGACTTCCCTGCATTCTTTGTTCTTGCACGAGAAGACTTCCATGGAGTTCATCAACGGACATGGTATCTATATCATTTGATTCCTCAATTGCACAAACAACGTGATTGAATGTTGGAGTCAAAGATCTCAAAATCTTGCTCACCACTGTGCTTGGCTGTACAACTTCACCATTTATCTTCATCTTATTCACGACTGTCAGAGTTCGTGCAAAAAAGCTATCAATCTTTTCTCCCCCTTTCATATTTAGCATTTCAAACTCCTTTCTTAATGCCTGCAGCTGTGCTCTTTTCACCTTAGTGGATCCTTGGTATTTTTGCTTCATTGAATCCCAGATTGCCTTTGATGTCTGCTTGTCAAGAATGGTTTCCATAATTTCTCTGTCAATTGCTTGAAACAGAAAATTCTTTACCTTCATATCCTTGAGCTTAGTGTCTTGAACGCTCTTCCTTTGTGCCTCACTTGCGGCTGAAATCCCAAATGCTGGTAATGGAATCCCTTCCTCCACCAGATTCCACATCTCTAGGCTTCTCAAAAAAATTTCCATCAACATCGACTTGTGATCGTAATGGCCATCAAATTTCGGAATGACAAACTTTTCTGAGGTTGCCATACTAACTCACTCTCACACTCACACTCCTTGTTTAATCAGTCCCCTTTTTGTAAAGCTCTGACACCAAATGTAGAAACAGGACTCAAAAAGCTTAGAACTGATTGAGGAAATGTCTTATTTTATTAAAACAAAGCAACATCCTTTACATACAAACGGAAAAGAACAAATACTACGCTTTACAAGCCTACAGCATAGTAGCTGAAATAGAAACTAACTTTCCTAAAGAATAGGTCTTATTATAACCAACTAATTAGAATAAGTAAACCCAAAACAGAATAACAAATTATAGCTAACAAAAATAAATTAAAATATTAAATTAAAATAAATTAATTAATTATGATGAATATAAATATGATTATAAAAGATAAAATATTATCGAATATAAATCTAAAATGCTTACCTTTCTTAAGTTTTTAAAAATATTTTGTTTATTAAAAGTTTCTGAGAATATAATATATGGAATGCTCTTTTATAGTTGATACATATATCTTCAAGGATAAAACCTTAATTTATAAA
>JBBPBT010000899.1:5388895-5408456 GCA_037974875.1 Cicer bijugum | reverse complement strand
TTTTTCCCGATTTTGTCCTTTATTTTAATTTTAAGTGACAATTTAATCTTTTTTGTTTTAAAATGTTAACAATGTTATCCTTTTTTTTTACAAAAATTCATCAAAATTTTCAAACAAAACTCATAAATTTAGTTATATTCTTTAATATAAAATAAACTTTATCAAATTTGTAACTCAAATCTTCAAATAAACTCGTATTTGCCATTCTTTATTTGATGTTGTTAGAAATAAAAATATGAGTTTATTTAAAGATTTAAGTTATAAATTTGATGAAATAGCATTATATTGAGGATGATAATTAATTTCATGTGTTTTGTTTGAAATTTTTGATGAATTTTTTGAAATTTTGTATAAAATAAGGATAAAATTGTTGACATTTTAAAACATAAAAGATCAAATTGTCACTTAAAATTAAAATAAAGGACCAAATTGGGAGAAAGAAAAAGATAAAAGACTAAAATATTAACTGAAATTAAGTTAAGGGACTATATGTGGTATTTATCCATTTAAAAATTATCCAAATATCATAAATTAAATCATAAAATATTATAAACCAAAATATTTTTTAACTCAAAACATAAGTGAACACTCGTTACAATACACATTCAAATATTCATAATAATATTTTATGAAGTTGCAAGTCTTACGACAATATTATTTGAGATCAGTAAAAACAATTTATAAGTTGCAAATATAATTATAAAACTACAATTATCCTTAAAAAGTTTGCAAACGTTTATCTTTCGATTTGATTATAAATATTGTAATGGTCTAATGATATTAATAGAAATTAAAACATAAAGAAAAATAATTAATTAAACTAAATATTAATATAATAAATAAATAAATAATATATTTATATAAGTGCGGGGCGGGTACTAGTACCCGTACCCGTACCCATACCCGCTTAATTTGGCGGGTAATTACCCGTTCCTGTGCCCATACCTATTATGCGGGTTTTTACCCTACCCATTGTGAGTTTTTTTTGCGGGTACCACTGGGTCTGGGTCTAATTGCCATCCCTATACAAAATAGACATAGAAAGTGAATGATAATAAGGAATATCCCATTTCTTTGAAGATTTTTGTCTCTCTCTTTTGTGTTTCTCTCTCACAACCAAACAGAAGAAATTTTGTATTTCTCTGTTGTCTCTCTTTCTCTCTCTTACAAATCATTCCAACCAATCAGACCCCACCATAGAAAATAGTAAAGGATAGCGGTGGAATTTGGTCTAAACAATTTTCAAAACAATTTTCTCTGCTCAAATTTGAAAACCCCAATATTTGAAACGCATCAAAATCTACAATTTTCAAATTCAAACGGTGAAACTCAAATAGTCAAACATTACTACTCCACTGCACAGTCAAAGGTATCTTCAACATCTTCATCTTTTTTTTCATTCTTAAACATCTAAAGTTACATTTTTTAATTGAATCATTATTGTAATTATTAGGGTTTTATTCTCATTTTGTTTTCTGTTATTATTAACAAATAAATCGTTTATTTTTCATTCTACCTACACTTTTTGTGAATGTTTCATTAGAAAAGATTACGTTTTTCGTTTAATAGAGCGACTGGGTTTTCAGGTAGCAGAATTTTTTTATATTTAGTTTCGAGTTTGTTTTTTATCAATTCATTTGCATGATTAAATCTTTAATTTTTGTTTTTGTTAAGTAAAGTTATGAACTTTTCAACTCAATGTAGCTGGTTTTTCATTTTTCTTTTCAATTTTGAAAATTTGAACCAATCCTCTTGCGAGATTGGTCGTTTTTAAATTTGTTGTTTTGAAAAGTTTTGAGCTTTAGTTAAAGAAAGTTGAAGAGCTAAATGGGGTTGTCTGAATTTCTGATATGAAATGAGGTCTATGTTTTGTGTGTTTGTTCATGGTGCTTTGTATTTGACTTTGTTGTTTTTGTTTTAGTTCCACAATGAGAAGGAATTTGAGTCCTGTGCTAAAAAGAGAGCTTGAAAATCTTGACAAAGATGCCGATAGTCGCAAGTCTGCAATGAGAGCGTTGAAGTCTTATGTGAAAGATTTGGACTCTGGGACAATTCCTATCTTTCTTGCTCAAGTTTCCGAGACGAAGGAAGCCGGTACTTTATCCGGAGAATTCACAATTTCGTTGTATGAAGTTCTTGCCAGGGTTCATGGAGTCAAAATTGTTCCAATGATTGATAGTATTATGCAGTCAATAGTTCAGACTTTAGCTTCAAGTGCAGGGTCTTTCCCTCTTCAACGGGCTTGTTCCAAGGTTGTTCCAGCTGTAGCAAGATATGGAATTGAACCTACTACCCCTGAAGAGAATAAGAGGAATATAATTCATTCTATTTGTAAGCCTCTTTCTGATTACCTTACGAGTTCTCAGGAGAGTTTGAGTTGTGGTACAGCCCTTTGTTTGAAGGCTCTTGTGGATTCGGATAATTGGCGATTTGCTTCTGATGAGATGGTTAACAGGGTTTGTCAAAATGTTGCTGTGGCATTAGAGGGAAAGTCTACTCAGACGAATTTGCATATGGATTTGGTTATGTCCTTAGCGAAGCGTAATGCTTTGATTGTTGAAGCATATGCTAGATTGCTCATACAATCCAGGCTGCGGATACTAAATGCTGGTGGAGAGGTTTCAGACGGGAGTTCTCATAAGCAGTTTGCGGCTATTCAAATGGTGAACTTCTTGATGAAATGTTTAGATCCACGGAGTATTTTCTCAGAGGTTGAACAGGTAATTGAAGCGATGGAGAAGTGCCAATTTGACAAAATGGCGTATGTCAAAGGCGCTGCACTTGAAGCCTTGCAAACAGCTAAGAAAGTCGCCAACGACAAAAAATTGAGATGTTTCAAGAGTCCTGCTTCGGTACCAGGCTCAAATTTTAGTAGGAAAGACTATATGGAGGGAGATAGTTCGTCGGGGAATGGAGACCATACTCCCACATCTAATTCACCGGAGTCGTGTACCTTTGACTCTTTCCCTGGACATGAATCCCTTGTCGAGTCACCCATTTCAATGTACCAGCCTTCTCGTAATTTGAACTTTTCAAGAAGAAGTGTTAATAGGAAGCTTTGGAGTTGTGAAAATGGAGGTGTTGACGTGTCTCTCAAGAATGGTTTGTTCTCAAGTGGAGAGGTTGATAATGGCTTGTTGGAGAACACTATAAATCACAAGTTTTCTAATGGAGGGGGAGATTTAACTGAGGAATTTGCTGGTTTCAACCTCAGAACTCCTAGGGATGGAATGTCCAGAAGTACCAATTCAAGTCCCCTAGTAAGTGTCTCAAATATTTGTCCTGTTCTATTAAAGTTAATAATTTTGGTAACAAAGTTGCATGTTCTATATAATCTGCTTCTCACTAGTTTGATTTTCGATTACTTTGATTTATGTTTCTTATTAATGAATTGTTTATACATTTTACTTCTGTTATTATGAATTATCATTCTTTTGTTGCAGTACTTTTGAAATAAGCTCAATTGAAAGAGAACCAGTAATACTTGAAATAATTATACACAATTTCATTTACTCTAATTTTTATTTTTATACTCCCTCTGTTCCTATTTATAAAATAAAGTGCTGATCTATTTAGTCTAATACATAGACCAAATAGATCAACACTTTTTCTTATAAATAGGAGTGAAGAGTATCTTACATTTACTTAGCATAATGTTTTTTTTGCATTAGCGTAAACATGAATGCATTATTACTTAGCACAAGCTTTTCATTGGCATAAATCAGTTCCGATTTCATGCCAATTTTTTAGAGGATTATATGAAACTTCATGATTTGCTAAGCTTATGTATCCTTTTGTGTGTTAAGAGATCACGCCCGCATGTCAATGTTGACAGCATTCAAATCTTTAGCACTCCAAGGAAGCTCATTCGCTCTCTTCAAGATGTAAACGACGAGAATTCAACTGAAAAACCGATTAGAAGGTTCAAAAGTCTATCATCAGGCAACATTGATTGGAGTCCTTCATCTTATTCGAAGTATAACCATAATGGTATTGCAAATCGTGTCAAGTTTGATGATAGCCAAGAGAACGAAAGTTCATGCAGTGATGTGCAATATGAAGGCAGACAAGAGTCAGTCTCATCAACCGACGACCTTCCTGGCGATGTCGGTATGCAGAGGCCTTCTGAGGTTATTGAGAGTAGAAATGACCGACAAACTGTTCTCATAAAGAAGCCGCTTCAAAAGACAAAGCATAAATTGGCGTGTGGACTCGTAGTTATTCTTGCAATGGCTACTACACCTTTACTTTGGATGAACAGTCAAGACGAAGGCCATTTTCTTGTTCCTACATAATGTGTTCATTCTAATGAACAAATTAGGAATCAGGAGAATTATGGGTAGAGATTTATGAAAGTATTTGGTCAGTTTTAGTTTTGTGTAATGAATATCAACAAAGTCCACTATTGTTGTACATGGGTCCAAATTGTCAAGGGGAGTACCAAAATAAGGATATCTCTTATTCTGCTTTAAATTAAAAAATTGGTGAACCCAAGCGCTATTATTAACTTCATAGTTTTGCAATTGCATGACAATTTAAGGGGAAAAAAGGATAAAAATAATTAGGTACAATTAGACTTTCATTTTCAGTGTCAATGGGTCTCTATGTAGCATTGTAGTGGTTGTATCTATTTTATTGTATAATGTTTTTATTTTTATTATTTTATCATTTTATAATAACAATAAAACATGATTTTACTTTCTAATACTCTTCTTATTTATTGTGTTTCAATTCACTTAATTATAATACTTCGCTAACACTTTATTTATAAAAGTATTTTAGTCAATAAAGTTCATTTTGTCAGAAATTTTACAGTGTGATTTTCTTAATAAATGTTGATAATCTTAAACAAACAGTTAATATGAGATAGATGGAGTAACTAGTTGTAAAATTCAAAGTATGAAGTTTTCAAGTATCAAAGGCTAATTAGCAAATTATTTGTTCCCCTTTATTAGCACCCCTATTGCTTCCCAATATTATTATGGATGGAGTGTGTAGATTTACTATATTTTCCCAATATCATTTAAGAAATAGTAACACGCATAATTTGTCTTTCCTCTTTTCCCATAAGCATGAGCATGTTGCAATGCTGAATAAGTTTCTTTGGATATCTTATTGATTATTTCTTGTTGAACTTAGAACTAAAATAGCCATAAATAATTAGAAGGTAATATAGAAAGTCTGTGGCTGCTCAAAATAAATCAAATACAGTGAATGGATGTGACTATATGTCAAACATTACATAGTTTGTACCGTCTAAACAGCATACAAATTATTTCCTACTTAAATAACGAAATCAATGAGATATGAATCAAGGTACGGTTTCTTGGTATAGTGACCTCTATCTCTCTGTACAATCTGTAAGAATGCATTGTGCATCTAAAATAATATGTTAGGAATAATGTGAATAGAATGGGAAGAAGAAGCAAGTTTGAAGCCTGTTAGGAGTTAGAAGAGCTTATTATTACTGTGAGGATGGTTGAGTGATTCTTTTGTTAGTTACCACTTCAACTGCCGCTTCATCTCTTGACGGTACTCTCAGAAATGATTTCATACTGTCATAAACTGTGAACCCAATGGCCGCAGATGGAACAACCTGAATTACATGAAAAAAAAAACAATGCATAATTATACATAATGGTTCTAGAGTGTTAGTAGCTTTAATGCGTTATTATTCTTCCCACCTTTATGTAATTGATACTCAGCCCTGAAAACAAGGTCTTCCAGCCTTGCTTTTGAGCAATCAAAACAAGAGATCTCAAAGTCCCCTTCAATTCAGCTTCGTTAGATGCCCCGCGATTTTGAACCTAGTCGAGCAGTGTCAACTTTGTATCATGTTACTTGATATACATACATAATTTCTGGATGATCAGATAAAGTGAACTAAGTACCTGCATTTGCCTCCTGACAACTTCAAGAGGATATGTGAAGGTCTGACCCAATAAACCGGCCACGGATCCACATGTGAGTTTCGCCATGATACTTTTCTTGTGCTCCTCAGGGACATGACGCTTCATTTCCTCATAGACGTAGAACTTCAAACCAGCATATGGGAATATTCCAAAGAGTGTTGGAGCTGTGGCCATGATTAACATAAGAGTTCTACAATATCAACACAACAATGAAATACAATACTAAATTACCAATCCAAGACAGACACAAGCAGATTAATACAAACACTTACCTACACCCCTATAGAGACCTCTAATGCCACCTTCTTTATATGTTTTTGAAAAACAATCATGGATCCCTCTATAAACTTGTTCATTATTTACCATCCCCGAAACATTCAACTTTGTTGGACTAACAACCTGCAGTTTCAGTTTCGAATGCAGTGTAGTTTACACTTCACATAATCGCAATTGATTTGATTTCTGATAAAAAAAATATATTTTACCTGATAAGCTAACTTAGTCCGAATTAAGTCAAGCGGATAAGTAAAAAGTACAGCTGTCCCTCCAGAGAGTGAGCCTGCCATAAGATCAAGGGTAGGACCTTTCCAAACATTAGGAAAAGTTAGCACAATCCATCTGCGATATTCCTCATAGGACATATAATGAAGAGCTGCATAAGGAATAATCCTTGCCACACTTGCTCCATTTCCCCTGCAAATAATTTCACATGGGTGATTCTGATTATTTAATAGAAGATAAAAAAGCACCTAAGATTTCTGAATACCTGTAGAAACCCAAAAGACCTTCGGTTTTGGCGATTCTGCTTACTGATCCGGACAATCCCGTGCTATGAAACTCATTTCTTCTGGTCTGCAAAGAATGATATTCATTTATCTATCTATTCATATAGTTTAAGATAACTCATTCACTAATGACACATGACAAAATTTCATATATCTGTTTCAAGCCATTTTATCTCAACATTCGCGCAATCTCGCTCATGATCTTTACTTTACTTTATTAGTGTATATAACACGAAAAACATTAAAAAAAAAAAAAAAAGTACCAAAAACATGACAATTGCAGGAAGTGAAAATTATAACACAAAATTATTGTTAGAAACCATGGGATCATAGAATTTGAGATGCATCTCATATTGAAAATAAGTTTAATACATAAGAAAATTCTTTAGACTAATTCATATTAATTGATTAAAAATATTACAAAACAATAAATACAATAGCTCTATTTATAGAGGTAGCAGAGGTTTAACAAACTAACTACTTCTAACTAACTTTATTATCTCTAGTAAAAAATAACAAACTAACTAACCATTGAAGTGAGTTAGTTAGATTAAAGAGAAACAGATAAGAGATTATGATAAGAGTAAAAAGTAAGAATGAAATAGAAAACCTGAAAGAGAATTTTGACGCGTTCGAGAGGAGCAACGACGGTCTTGGCAAAACCACCGGCGAGGCCACCGGCGAGAAGCTCCTTGGCGAAAAGAGGTACGTGATCGAGCATGTCCTCTCTCTGATTTGCCATTCAGAGAGAGAAATTGAATATAGATTTGGATTGACTTGAATTGAATTGAATAGATGCTTAACTTAGGTTGGTGCGTCTCTCTCTGTGTTTTTTCTGAACATCCAACCAGCAACACCCAACTCATACACCAACTCGATTCTTTATTGTCTGCGCAGCTTTTTTTCTTTCTCAACTTTTATTCATGGATCTATATATATATATAATAATATAAAAATCATATCTCTAATTTAAAAAACAAATCATCCACATAAATATAAACTATATATTTTAATTTGAAATTCAACATTCAAATTACAAAATCGGTCTGTCAAAAGCAATAATTGTAACATCAGACTGTCAAAAGCAATAATTGTGTGAAAACGTTATTGAATTGTTTTATTTTCGTACTATTTATTGTCTTAACTTAAGATTTGTATTGGATTAGCATTAAGATTTAGGTTAAATATATTAATTTTTATTTTTAGTCCCTATAAAAATTTATTTGAACTTTGGTGTTTTTAAAATTTTGTTTATCAATTTTAATTCATATTTTTTTAATAAAAGTTCAAATGATATGTCCTAATTGATTTTTAATTTAAAAATTTAGATAAATTAATAAAAGTTCAACATTATTTAATATCATTAGCTTTTCTGGCTTTTACCATCTTCAAAGTTAAACTTTGTTCTCATCTATCAATGCATGGCTCATTTGTGGAAAAAACAAATAACTTTATTTCACTTTCCATTTCTCCAACACTACCCTATCGCTTGATAGTATACAGTTTTTTTTTTTTTTTAATAATTAGAAAAATGTGTTCAAATTATGTTATTCAATAAATTAAGTAATAAGATGTTTTTTTTTAATCCTTAAAAAAATCTAAAACACTTATTTTTTTTACAAGACAACAAAATTGCACTTCAATATATATCATAATTAGCATTTAGATATCTACACTTCCGTCTCTATATCTACTTTTTGTTATTGCGCTATAGAAACATTTAAACTTCTTGATGCACTTTAATTTTTTTATTTGTAAAAATTACTACCTTTTATTTTTAATTTTTAATAGTGAAATAAGTGAAATAAATTGGAGAATAAATTTTTGCATTCTTCTATTCTTTAATGTTGTATATTCTTTCAATTTAGCTTTTAATATCATAATCATAATAACAATGAAATACTAACTACACACAACAGATTAAGATAGTTCTGATGTAAATGAAATGTGACTGCCTTGAACTAAATTATCAAGCACAGGAAAATATAATAATCATATGACAAAACTGAACTATGAGTTTGTAACTCTAAGTTAGGAATCTGAATCTGAATTTGAATTTGGATCCTCCACTTCACTCTCACTATCATTTGTTGGGGCTGAAGTTCCAGCTTTGACACCAACAGAGTTTTGAAGTAGGTCATACTTAACAAATTTAATCTTCTTTCCTTTGCTTTTTGATTTTCTTTTTCGACTTTCATTGTCATTTGACTTCATAGTTTGTGCGGCTGCTACAAACGCATCGCTAATTGTATTGTTTTGTTTATCCTCCTCGGCTGTATTCTCCTCTTCTCCAACATTATCAACGTAAAAAAGGCCATCGTCTGTTATCTTGCTGTCTAAGGCACCAGTCGGTTGCTCCGTGTGGGAAATATCAAGAGATAACTTAGCGTGGCTTTTTAAAATATCGTCTTCGAAAATGAAAAGTCCGCGATTTTCAAGGCTCAGCAACCAATCTAGAATGAATTTTTATGAAATAAGTTAGCTGTAATTGCATTGAATAGTGAATACCATTTCTACATCCATAGATATTAGAAGAGCCAGATCTACTTACTTATAAGAGCTTTCGGTGATAACCCAAATGCCCCGCCCATGTTTTCGTCGAAACCATTCTGGCTTGTAACCAATTTAACTATTTGAGAAGGTATATTGGAAGAAGAAAAAGCCTTACTATAAGAGATTACTCTATTCGGATCAAGTTCCCTACAACAAACCATTAATCGGGATCAATTATTATGCTTCAAATGTTGAATAAAGATATATATATATATAATATGCGAACGTGCGCGCAAGTGTAAATTACATAATACAGTAACTAATTTGTCATACCTAAAATACTCTACAGCTTCTTGAGTAGTAATCAATCTGGTCAAGGTAAGATTTTTTAGGTGAATGGTAGTTTGATAGAGGAAAGGGTACTCTACCAATAGTACAGCATCAAACAGAACTTTCCTCAACAGAATTTCATCTTCAGGTTTCTGCACAGACATATCCAAATGTGAACAACTTCAATGGCTTATAAATGACTTGAAACAAATATTTGAATGTTGTTTTGCAAAAAAGGATGAAAGAAATGAAATACTAACCAATATTGAGATCAGTGGCAAAGGTGTCTCTAATGTTGTCCTCATTAGAAGCTCTGATTGCACAAAAGTGACAACAAAAATGAGAAACACAATTCCATAAAGCTAGAAACTAAATTATCAAGTGTGTTCAATGGAATTTATCCATGATCCAAATTAGTTCATCAATGAAAAGATTTAAAACAAATATAAGGCTAAGGCCTTGATTGAATAGACAGCTTAAGTAAGCATTTATAGCATAAGTGTTTAATTACAAACTAAGCTATTTCTATAACAAAATATAAAGTTAAGTAAAATTATTTTCATATAGGTTATAAGGTCTATTTGAATTGGCTTACTTGAGCTTATCTACTAGCATAAGCACTTGGGTGTCTTTTTGGGAGAGCTTATAATAAAAGCTTACAAAATGTTCATAAGATCTTTTCAGTTAATTTTCTTTTGATAGCTTATATAAAAACAATGACTTTATTCAGTGTTGTCAATTGCGAATTACGCAGTTTGTTCAAATTTCACTATGCTATCATGCTCCAGCGCCGCAATAACGGCTATTTGACAACATTTTGTACTAAATAGTGCATCGCGGAGCAATGGCGATTTGTTCAAATTCCGCTATGCTATACACTATGTTATATAAATATACATAAGAGCTTATACTATAAGTGTTTATGCTATAAGTTGTTTATCCAAATATACTTTTTCACAAGATATCCTAAAGAGTTTGTGGAATGAATTTTCACAGTTTATAGACATGACATAAGTTGGTTCTATAATCTATAAGGTCTCCAAAACGGCCTCACAAGGGTTTTTATCTATAGATAAGCTCAAAAAAATAAATCTATATAAATAAGTCATAACAAATGTAAAATGAAGCAGGAAATTTATATTTATATTTAAACCAAAAACAAAACAAAACCTCACCCAAAAAGTACACATTCTGAAAGCTAGTTATTGAGCCAACAATCCAACTCTTGAGGTTAATTTCCAATTCATCTCTTGACAAATCCAAATGAAAAGACAAACACAATTTAAGGAAAAACACTTCCATGATAATAGCACCAGCCAAGTAACTAACATCAAACTCTCTAGCACAAAGCCAACCACAAACATCACCACTCACAAGAGGCAACAAAGACTCAAACCCATCATTTTTTCCAACCCAAAGACAAGCCAAATTATTAAAACCCAAAACCAAATCAAAATTTTCCTCATCAGAAATTTCACTACAACAAACACTTATATACCCAAGAACAACATCAACCAAAGATTTCACTTCCCTCGTAGCTTTCTTCTCCCTTTTCAATTTCAACTCTTTTCCATAAAGTTCCAAAACCAATTTTTGCACCACAAAAACAACAGGGGCAAGTAAAGCAACACTCTTTGAAGCACCAGCAGAAACAGAACATGAAGATAACAACTGAAACAATCCTTTTGCCAATAAAATTCGATCTAATGTATCACCTTTTTCAAGATTTCGGTAACCAAATTTGATTGCAGCATAGACCCATATCACTTCAAAAGGTGGATCAACTTTGGCTTGCATCAATTCATAAAATGCATCCTCAAAATGAGAAAAATTTGGGGATTCTTTGGAAATCTCAGATAAAATATCTTGCAAGGAGCTTTTCATCTTTAGGTCATAGTTTTCACCCACAAGAGGAAACAAACCAGTTAATTCCATGAAATCAAAGACAGAAGCAAAAGGGCTTTTTTTTGTGCAAGCAAAAGGGTTTTTTTAGGTCAAAATATCTCTTTTAGGGTTTTAGGGTTTATCAGATGAGGCGTTTTTTACAAGTTATTATCATGGTTTCAATTTCGGGTTTGGGCCAAATTCTAGTTTTTTTTATTTTTTTTATTGTGGGTCTAGTTTTTTGCATTGCCTCAAACATGGACTAAAGAAAAATTGGATTTTTTTTTCATGGGAAAATTCGAAATATGAATCTTAAATTGAAGGTGTATTACGTGTTATCTTAAACCTTATTGGTTAAGGAGATGGGACCCACTTTTTTTTCTTATTACGTGGACCAATCACATTTGAATAAATGTATTTTTTTATGAAAAATTAACGTATATATTAATTAATATTAATAATAAGGTTTTGGTTGGTTTTTTTTGGGTGTGTTACTCACTTACCCACCAAATCATTCTCTATGTTTTGTTGAAAATTTTCATCTTTTTAAGGATCTATTTTTCGATTCCTTGTTGGGTGTGCGCGAGATTGTGTTTGTTGTTGGGAACATGAAGGGAGTGTATTGGTTTCTAGTTATATCGGTGTTTATTGCAGCATGGATTCCTCTCTCACACTGTTCCAAAAAACCTGTTGGGATCGCTAGAAAAGAGGATATACCTTATATAAAGTGTCAAGTTTGTGAGATTCTCGCTAAACAGTTGTATCAGCAAGTTCAGAACAAAAAAGCTGAGATTTCTCCCAAGAAGGTTTTTGATTCTGTGCTTCATTGTTGTGTTGGTTTTTTTGTTTGGTTGGTTTGGATTTTAATTGTTTTTCACTTTTTTGTGTGGTTTTTGGTTGTTGTTAGATCTCGGAGTATCAGATCATTGAGATAGCAGAGAATGTTTGTAATCTGAAAAAGGTTGAAGCTGATTGGATATTGCGTATAGATATTGTTGAAAAAGAAGATAGGTTGGAGGTAAGAGGATCCAACTTTTCAATATGTATAAATATGATATAGTTTTTGTAGAGTATTAATCGAATTCGGTAGCATAGAGTTTACAACACTGACACACTTCGCACCAACTACTTGCACTAGATCCTTGTGGTCAATGGTCATAATGTATGATTACATTCAATTAGTTTTTTATTTCAAATTATTTTTTGTGTTGATGTGTCCGTGTTAATGTTGTGTCCAATGTACATGTCGCTATCCGTACTTCATAGATGCTCATTGGTTTGTGCCTTAGTGGAAATATTGTTTTATAGTTTGACATTGCAATGCCATTTTTTTGGTGTTTATATCAGCTGGAGGAGCATGACTCTGAAGGACAGTGCAATTCTGAATGCAAGACAATTGAGCGTGCTTGTCAAGATGTATGATACTTTTTTCATCTCTTTGTTACCAATGAATTATACACCTTTTTCTCTTTTGGTTCTGAAATGGAAAGATTATAGGAGAAATAATGGTAAAAGTTTCATTGATGTTTGTTTTACTCTATTTCAATTTAGAGAACTGTTGATGTTTTAACATTCATGATTTCAATTGTGCTTTCTCTGCTGGTTATGTATTTGTATATTTCAAGTTTCAATTATTTTCACTTCCAATTTTTTGTTGGTTTTGTGATTCCTAAATTAGTAATTTGGTATTTGCAGGTTATAGGATATTCTGATACTGATGTTGCTGAATATCTATATAGTTCCAAGCCTGATATTGACTCATTGATCAAATATATATGCAAAGACCTTAGTAAAGCATGCAATACCAAGCCACCACCTGTCCCTAAGGTAAACTTTGATAAAATTAACTTTTACAGGTTTGTGATAAAAATGTTAAATCTTCTTTTCTGTAGTATTAAGTTTGTGTTAATCTCCATTTTTTGTAACATTATGATTGTTCTCTTGCTTGGTATAGTATGGTTCATGCACTTTATGAAGCTATCAACTTGAGTTCATAGGATTCATTGTCAACCAAGAAAATGAAAACACCGTCATAAAAATTAAAAACAAAGAAAGTTGAGCATTGTTCAAAGGAAAACTGTTTCATCAAAAGGTCAATTTGTGTGTTACAGGACAGGACTCCTGGTGAACCATTCGTTGCGAAGTCTTCGAAGGAGGCTGAAATGGAAAAACTTTTAAAATCTATGGAGGTATTTCACTTTTTTTATCTCCTTTTACATCTTTACATGACTTTCCATGATGCATTATATTCCAAGTAATAATACATTATGATCATACCGTACTCGATTCTTGCTTTAGGGCATGCCAGGAGCACCCGGCATGAAAATGTACTCAAGAGATGATTTAATGAAGAATAATTTCGGTGCTGAAGATGATGATGATGAGGATGAGGATGAGGATGACGATGAGGCAGGCTTTCCCTCGAAATTGGTACAACTATATATTTCATTTATAATGATAGAAATGTCTTTTTCTATGATTGCATTACATTGACTTAAAATGTTAAATAATAACTGATATTTGGAATGAAACTGCAACCTGTAGGGAAAAGTTTTGAGATCAAAAGATAACAAAAAAGGCGACTGGAAACAGAAGATAAGAAAAGGAATAGTGGACACAAGTGCAACGCTTAAGAAACACGCGACCAAAGTTTCCAATCATATACGTCGGTGGTGGAAGGGAAAGAAGAAAACCTCCTCCAAGAAGAGTTTGAAGTCGGAGCTTTAGAGCTCTGATAAACTAACCCTATAATCTTCTGATTATGGAAAGATCTTCAAGATATTTTCACAATGTTTGGTTACAGGTACTACACACAAGACAGATTGGAAGTAGGAATATTTGGAAGCAATCAAATGAGAACTTTACAATCACCACTTTCAATGATTCATATTCCAATCAAGGATTTGGTATCTACATGTATTTTATTAGTGAGGCAATTATGTATGAGGGTGGATGCATATCAGCTAAACTATAGTGATGTTCCCTAGGGAGTTCAATGTTCACCCTTCCCCACTTTGAGATTCATTGACATCTTTTTTTTATGAAAATTTTGTCACTCAATTTACTGTGTCTCACCACCATATCTGAACTTCCTTGTTAGTGTGAATAGAATCAAGAAAACCCTAATCCTATTAGTTACGAAAATTGTTTTAAATTTCTCATATATTAAATATTTTACATTTTATATAAGATTGACACATTCATTAAAATAAACAGTTAACATCGCTTATCAAATATAACCTTTACATTCTCTAAAATAAACAGTTAATATCTCTTATCAAATTTAACTAATGTTGAAGAGGAAGAAAATACATGCTAATAAAAAAATACATTTGCAAAATATAGTTGATATTGTAAAATGTATAACATCATATGAGATGAAATGTTCATAACCTTATATATCAAGTACTATGATGTAAATTTCATTTAACAAGTTTGCCTTAACTTTTTGGAGTTAGAATTTGTTTTAATAAACCAAACTATTCCTGTATGTAAATGATTAAGGAGCTAAAAAATCTATCAATTGTGACACACCATATTTGTTAAGAGAGATAGAAAAAATTTGTTAGAAGCAAACTCTTGCTTATATAAAAAATTGACAAAATCAACTGAATAATCACTATTATATGGACTTACTATGGAATTATACTGAACAAAATTGAGAATATTGTTTGAGTTTATTTATTTGAATTTATTTATTTAATAAGCACTCACAAAACTATTTAAAAAAACTTATAAAAACTTATACAAAAAACTTATAACATGTTTCATAAACAATTATTACCTAATAACTAATTTTCATAAATTATCCCATATAGGTAAAAAAACAACTTATAGATTATATAAAAGTTTGAGCTATAAGTTGTTAAATAAATCATTTATCAAAACAAAGCCTAAATCTTTTGCAATTTAAACCTTTAATTACATCATAAACAAACAATTTCAAGTAATCCACATGGTCGGTCTCAGGATCATTATCATCCAGTGATGGTGTCAATAAATAAAGTATGAAATCGTCTTCTGGACAAACAATAAATAGATTTTCAAATTTCATCATTACATCCAGAAGGGACCAAAACAGAATTGAGAACAGATATGAGAAAAAATTCAAATGAAAAAAACAATCAAAGATACAATCCTCAATTGGGAGCTTCTAATTGTTTTCAAAATCTCACAAAATTGGAGTGCATAGGGAAAGCGAGACTCAATAAAACTAGACTCAACGCATCTTGTAATACTGAACCCTTGAAGCATTGCATCGCCTGCCATTCAACGAATACTTGAGCATTATATCGACATCACGAGGATTCTTTTTATTCGGAGCCACAGTCATGCTCCCTACAATTGTCTCCCCCTCACAAATGGTCAAAACATCTTCCAAATATAGGACTGTTTGTTTCCAATGTGTAGCCCGTGATCTTGGCCCTGCATACATATGCACAAATAGGTGAGACCACACTCTCCACAACAAAGACAGACCGATAAACACGAAGACTCTTCACAGAACTCTTGCATACAAGTTTTCAACAACCAATTCTCAGAGCACACATGCAACAAAGTTTCAGAAGCAATGTCGGTTCTTTTTAGTTTAGAGTTAAAAGCAAATATGTTCATACTTGATACTTCTAAGTGCAAATTATAAAAAACATCAATAATTCAACGTTCATCCTTTCTAATTATATTCACCCCTTTTCTCCTTTGAAGTACTTAATCACTAAGGCCTTTATCAAAAGGAATAGTTTAATGTATAAAATATAGTATTAATTACCATCAATTGATAGCTAATAACACCAAAATATTAAGGGGACAAAACCAAACAACAAACATAACAGAACTGAAGTAGAAAGAAATTGACCTGTTGAGAAGCCCATCAATTTATGACACTTTGTAAATGATACATCAAAATATGCCACAAGAGCATGAATAAAATCGTCACGTGCAGCTACAAGCTTAAAAGGTGCTGTGAATGAACAATCTCCTGAAGACATTTTTGATATATCCATTGTCTGAACAAAGATGAACCAGTCAGTGCAAATCTTGCAATTCTAACAAGAAATTATTGGCCTGAATCTAAAATAAAAAATTTACTATTGTAGGCATTATATGAAACATAGAATGCAAGGTACATCAAACATTAAAGCATTATAAGAGCTGCAATTATCAACCTTTAGTAGCTGACAGTTTGTTGCAATCTGATTCTGGTCAACTGTGTCAACAAGAGGCTCCATTAAGGCTTGCTTCTTGATGCAGCTCATGTTAAACCCATATACATTGTTCCAAACTGATATGTCAAACGAAGGCAAAATATAATTAAAAACAAAATTTGACAAGTATTGGTTTGGACATCTTTTCAAGTATAGAAGACACATAATCATGTTTAGCAAGAGGTCAATAACCCACACTCAATTTTATCCTCTTTGTAGTCTTTATCTTCAATTGCAGTAAGATAGAGAGATGCTATATCCGGTAGCACAATTCCACCATCCACCTACGCAAAAAGAAGAAAAACCAAATTGAGAACAACCAGATTCTAGTCAATGCAAAATATATAATCAACTAATTATCAACACAACAATAACTAAAAATATAACTTACAAGCCACTTGTCACGTGCATAGAGCACAGAATTTAACATATTCTCAAACAACAAGAAATATCCCATCCATTCTGAAATGATTATATCAACTTTAGGAACTGGAAGTTCAAGTTCTTCAATCTTCCCTTTCAAAACTGTTATAACTGTAGAAAATAGCATCATAGTAATTATAGTGAGTGGCTTTCAAAATTAATCGATCTACCAAAAGGGAATATACTGAAAATGAAACTATAAAATATATCAATGATACCAACCTTTAGAGTAACCATTAGTTTCAACTATCTCCTTAGCCATGTCCGCCATATCAGAGCACTCGACCTGAGTTTTTAAAATTTAAAATGGTTTATTTGAAAATAATCTGGAATACATGACAATTTATAAATTCCAGATATCAATACAACATCATGGCTGAGAACACAAGAATAACTCACAGCATAGACATGTTCTGCCCCTGCTTTGGCACAGAATAGTGATAAAATCCCAGTCCCAGCACCAACATCAAGAACTACTTTATTCTTGAATAAAAACCTATTCTGATAAATAACATTTTGATAAGTCTTGGTTCTTACAGAATCCTTCAACATTTCCTGCAAATAAAAACTGGTTAGAACATACCATTCAGCATCAAGCATGAAAAAACATGCATCCTTTAAGAGCATCACATGCAAAATAAAAAGTATACAATACATAAATGCAGCCAATGCTTTCGATGTACTTACACCATTTAGAAAAATAAATAAATAAATAAACTCTTTTGAAAACTTAACAAAATAGACTGCAGATGGCAGATACACTAGCTAGTAGAGGATAAACTGGCAGATTGAATTTAAAGTGTTTGATCAAATTAGCCGTTGATTTAACTGGTAAATATAAAATGACAAACGAAGATAATATTGATTAATATCTATATTATTTTAATAAATATACGCTATAAACTCAAACAACACTTGAGGTACTATATCAAAAAACAATATAAGTTAGTGAAAAACGCTATAAGCTCGCTCGTGAGGGAATGACCATTACAAAAAACCAGCTCTACTTCAATCATACAAAGTTAAACGTTTTAAGCTATCTCCTATAAGCTAGCGGTTTGAACTTCCAAACACAGCCAAGTAAAACAAATTCTCAACAACTAGAAAACAACAAATAAATGGAAAAAAAAACTTTTTCTTAAATATAATGCAAAAAAATTAAAAATATGATCTTTGTTAGTATTTTTTAAGTCCTAAAACTATTTAAACAAGCTTCAACTAAAAGACAAAAAAATTTGAACTTGCAACACAACATGAAGCTGCATCCTAGTTGAGCACACTTACTTCATGAATTCCTGCAAACACAAAAAGTTTAACAAAATTAGTTAATACAAGTTTATTTATTTACTTAACAACAAAAACAAGCAAATAAAAAAAGACTAAAAATTTAGGACAAAAAGAAAAAGCAAGTAACTTGATTAAAATTACCAAAATGAGAGTAAGAATCGAAGTAATAATCAGCGCTAGTTTTGCCATCAGAATCATCAAGGTCACACCCACACATGGATTGGTCGAGGTTAGATGTCTCAGCAACATCTTCGATGACTTCATCAGCATCTTGAAATCGAAGGTGGTTTTGGTTATTGTTGTTGTTGTTGTTCATGGCCATGTTTGTGTCTTCTTCGTTGTTCTGATTCTTGTTTTTTCGCCGACCCATAAACTACAGAGAAAACACTGCAAATTGCAAAATTAGGGTTTTAAGTTTATCAATATTCTCTCATATGTAGAGGTTTTAACTTTTTAAATTTTTAAAATATATTTTAGTCGTGAATTCTCTGAATATTCTTAAACGGTCTAACCAATCATAACTCACTATTTTATATTAAAAAGATATCTATCTAATTTATTTATGTTAGTAATTTTTAAAGTATTTTAACAAATATTTGTTAAAATAAGATATATTCACATATATTAATATGGTGAGATGTTATTTTAAACAAAAAGTTAGTGAAGACAAAATTATTATTACTATTAATAAATGCAAATTTATTGAATTTGCACTATATTCTTTGAAATTATAATATAATTTATAATATTAAGCTTTTCTTTATATTTAATAGTTATTAGGTTTGTTAAAGAAATATGAATTTAGTTTTTATAAGTATTAATATTATTTAAAATAATTTGTAAAATATTTTACAACATTTGTTGTTCTTGTAATAATAGATTTGTAGCATTTCAAAGTTTGATGGAGAAATAAATAAAAGACTTACTTGCAATTTTAATTTATCTATTTATACTGATTTACGAAATTGGTCTCCTTATTTTAAAAGTCGACATTTTTAATTTTTTAATTAAAAATTGGTAATATAAGATATTTTAAATAATGTGACGTATGATACGATAATATAGAGTGATTGACGCCCATGAAATTAAAATAAAATATTGTGAAAATTTAAATTTCAACTTTGAATTTTTGTTATATTATTAATTTAATTAATGAGGTATGAATAACTGATATATCTATTAAAAAATATTATGAAAATATTTTTTGGTTGAAATATGACATCATTACTTCTCGTTATCTTAA
>JBBPBT010000899.1:5310323-5363884 GCA_037974875.1 Cicer bijugum | reverse complement strand
ATTAAAAAAATTGAAACACATTATATATTAAGATAAATGAAAGTTCACTAAAAAAATAGAAAAATAAATTAAAATGATTTAAGCAACTATTGATAAGACTAGAGAACATAAACATAAATGAATAGATAAGAAAATATTGTCGAATAAAAATGACATAAAATTATATATATATATATATATATCAAAAAATTAATTTCCTCTACGTTGATAAAAACCAATGAGAATCAATTTGTCTTTTTTAAAGCTAAACATAAGTAAAACCAAAAGTGCAACTAAACAATTAATTAATTTGCTCAATGTTGTAACGTTCTATTAATATGTTTCTTGCAGTCGAATTAATTATCTACTATGACAATGTGATACAAAAATAAACTCTATACATATATGTTTTCGATTTTGAATAAGCTCCATAAGACAAGTGAGTTGGGTCCTAAATTACCCTATCAGGTGCTATGTGTGCACAACAAAAGTTATCTACCATTTGATGTTATTATTATTAATAAAATTTGTGTCATGCTAGCATGTCACTTAGACCATGATAAAAATATCATAAGTAAAAAAAATTATTAAAAAATGTTTGAATTATTAAAGTGTTAAAACTAAATTTAAAACATAAATCTATACATAAAAATTCTATATTTAAATTATTATCCTATATTTTAAACACACACGATCAATACTTTTCATACCACTTTAATTTTATGCACTTGTGTGCCTTGTTTTCTCTACTTGATTGAGTTTGTTTGAACTATTGGGTCCAATATGTGTAACACAATAATAATACCCCTTTTCTTTTTTTACCCCAAAAAATTGATGATGTATTTGTTGGTATCAATTATTAATTAATAAATTTGTATGTGAGTGATAAATAGACATTTATTTAATGATTATGATTGATCCCTTTGTAAAAATTTACATTTATAAAAATTTTACCTCACTCAAATAACATTTCCGAACCTGCAACATATAAGATAAATACTATTTTTTACCGTTAAATTAAACTATTAAAATTTAGTATTTTTTAAATATAAAAACAAAATTTATAATAATAGAAATAGAAACCAACACAGTTGCACCCAACTTATTCCCTAACAATAACGAGGAATTATACCAATAGCCATTTGTTATTAAAAAAACAATAGCAGATTTTTCTCTCCTAAAAAATAGGAAAGTAATTATATACATCTCCATTTTTAACTTAAAAAAAATCCTAAATATGTAGAAACTTGAACTTGGCCAATGTTACCCAATCACTTTTCAACAATCTAAAGGGTGCTTTGGTAATTTCACCACACCTTTCTCTCTCAAACACATAATAAAACACACTAAAAATAATAAACTATTAAATATAAATTATTATAAGTAGAGAAGAAGACCAACGACGACTCTTTCCGCTCACAAATCAAAATGACATCCAGCAATATCTCACGCGCCACCGCGTCATTCGCCCTCCTCTCTCTGCTCCTCTCCGCCGTATTTCACTGCTCCGATGCCAATTCCCCTGCAGTAAGTCCTCTCGTTCCTCACAATCACAAATTATTATTAAATTAATTTGTAATTCGATTTTGTGCAATTCAATTGAATTGAAAACGTTGACCAAATAATAATGCAGGCCAATTGCAGCACGAAATGCATTGCAGAGCAGTGTGACAGTAAGATTCCTTCAATTTTATTCTCATGATTATTCATTAGGTTTAAATATGATTTCTCTATGTGAAATTGTAATATTTTTTAATTATTTTTTTGTAAGTTTTTTTTGTTTGAATTCGGTTGATGTAATTTTTCAATTTATAAAAACTGAATCCAACAAAAAAAACTTACCTTGTAAAACCAAAAAACATGGAATAAAATCATATTTAAACTTATTTATTGATATTGATTACTGTTTGTTTCAAATTCAATTGAATGTTATGCTAATTATGATAAACTTTATATATAAAAAAAAATTACTGCAGCGGTGGCGATAAGATACGGGAAGTATTGTGGGGTGGGTTATTGGGGTTGTGCCGGCGAGAAACCATGTGATGGTCTTGATGCTTGTTGCATGGCTCATGATGATTGCGTTGACAAATTTGGTACATTTCTTTGCGTTCTTTCTCTTCAAATTATTATTCATCATGCATAATGCAGCTGCTTAAACATTGATTTTGTTATTTATTTTCATTTATTTATGTGTGATTGCATTTTTTAAATTATTGTTCTCATGCCATCCTTGAGTGGTTTTTATCAAATTGTGGTTGCCAAAGTTTGAATTCATCACAACATTGCACAAATTTTATTAAAATTATTTTTACTCTTGTAAAATATAGGATAGTAATTGAGATAAAAGAAAATTAGAACTAGAGAAAGAGGTAAGGTAGTGTTTACATAGATTCTCCAAATATGTTTTTTATCCATTTGAGGTGAAAAAAACCGGATTTTTGGATTTTTTCCATTAAAAAGACGTTTCGTCGAGGTCATTTTCTGCAGTTTTCTTTACGTCCTAAAAACTATAATGACCGCTACCTTTACCTTTTAGTTGCGGTTGATTGATTTTTGGTTTGTTTACCCTTTTTAAAACCTTGGTTTTGATTATCATTGAATGAATTATTCTTGAGAGTTTAATTGAAAAATAATTAACATGTAGGTGTGTTGTTTTTGTTTTTTTTTAATCATTTCGATTCAATTTTATTCTTTAAAATGTTCAAATGGAAAGCTAACCCTTGTTGTGTATCATTGGATGCTAGAAAGCTTGTTGGATGTTCTGTTATCAGAATTTTGCAGTTTGATATAAGATGTTCTATCATCACAATGTTGTTGTTTGCTACATTCGTTTGTCATATGTGAATGGTCTGATCTAAATAGGTGTTCTATCATCACAATGTTTCAGTTTGATTCGTTTGTCATATGTGAATGGTCTGATATAAATTTAAGATCTTGATTCTTAGATGATTTCGGATAATTCTTCTATATGACTATGAATGTGTGAATGCATCGAATCCAATTTTTGTGAATAGTCACTCACATATGACATATGCAAGGAGAAATGTTATGTCATATTCTAGCTTTTTGTTCTTTGATAAAATTTGCTTCTATCTAATTTAACTTTGTTGTGGTTTAATTTTATTTCATACCTATGCATACATACATATGATACAATATATATACATATATATTTAGATAACTAGTAAGTATAACACCTTGGTAATGTGGAAAGGAAGAAGTTTCAAATGTAATGAAAGGAATTGAGAATGAAAAAAACACTAGCTAGCTACATGTAAACAGGGACATGCCATATTGAAATGATTATTTTTCTGTTTAGTTGTTTTAAACTGACTAAACATGTTTTTATTACAGGAATGACTCATGTGAAATGTCATACGAAGTTAAAGAACTGTCTAATTAAGGAACAGAAATCTGGCAAAGTTGGATTTTCCAAAGAGTGTCCTTACAGTACTGCTGCACCTACCATGATAAGAGCTATGGACTTGGCAATCTTGTTGAGCCAATTAGGTGGCAATATTCAAGATCTGTAAAAAAAACTATAACCCCCTTGATATAGGCCATATCCCCATTCATAAACTTATCTTGATTTGGAAATGTTGATCTCATGAGCTTATTGAGCTCGGTAATTAAGCTAATATTTTTGTTCAAGTTGCCATGTTGTGATTTAAATTGTGATGTCACAAAAGAACCCCAATAGTGTGTTTGCTAAAGGTTCTGTCATATTATAGGAAGAAACTAATGATAAAATTGATTTTCACATAATAATGAAATCAACACACGTAATGTTGTCATATACGTATTCATGGTTTGATTAATTGGGAGAATGAGAGGGGATTGGATGTGGCTTTTTTTTTTTTTTTTTGTATTTATGTTGTTTACAGCTAGTTTTAGCTACATGTGAGCAAGGATTAAATCAGATTACATGTCTCAACAATTGAAGGTATCCGCTAAGAAATATGCGCATGACATTCACACCCGTATGTTCAACTCAACATATGTCATTTGAGTTTTTGTTGTACACGGTCAGGTGTAAATGTGATTGAGGGACCGTGTTGTATATAAATTAAATGGATGTCATTTTATTATTTATAGGAGGAATCTAGCGTACACCATCTCTCCACCTATATTTCCCACCTTCTAAAATATATTAAAATACATTTTTGTCTTTTTTAATTATTTGAAATTTTTTCAAAACACAAATAAATTATTTCTCCATATTTGAAAAGTTAGTTAAATTTGAAAATTTTGAAATATAAAATTTTAATTAAAATAAAACATTCGAAATTATGTATGAATGTAAATAATTTTAAAATTTTTGACTAGTAGTATGAGATAAAAAAAAGGATAAGAATTATTTTTTTCTATACGGATAGATTTATTTCTTTATGGATTAATGGGTTAGTATAGTTGCAACTAATCAAATTAAGGGTCGATTTGGTATAGATTTCTAAAGAAATTGATTTTCGTATTCCATAATTTGGAGTTTATCTTTTAGAAATTCTTTTTTTTAAGAAAAAGTTATATGTATTTTCGGTAGTGATGATTTTTTTTAACGGTTAGTGAAAAAATTTTCAACGGTTTTTATGTTATTTTCATTTAAAAAAAAATGTAACCACTAAATGCAAAATTTCAAAATTGATTGTTAAGAAAGACAAGAATTATACGTACTAGCATCTAACTCTAACTATCAACCCTCTCATGCATGATCATCCATAATAAACTCTATATATAAACTCTAAACCTTACTCTTTTAAAAACCCGTAACAAACACACCCTAACCCTTAACCCTTCATTTTAATCCCTAGGCCCATAACAAACTCTCACTCTTGTATAAAAAAGTTTTTCTCACTAAATATATCATCATACTATGAAACCTAAATAGATCCAACGGTAACAATAAATTGAAAGTCTTGGTCTTTTGTGGACCACATAATGTGGTGGCCGAAAGTTTTATATTTTGTTATAGTGTAAAGCACAAAGAAAAAAATATATCATGTTATTTTTTGTTTGACGATTTTTTATTAAAAAAAAAATTCAGATTTTTACTTGTCTTGTTGCACCCTTCTAATATGAACTTTGTATTGTGTGGCATAAATTTATATAAACTTTATCTTGTTCTAATCTACAACACTTCGTTCAAATTATCCCATAACAAAGCCTCTAGCAATTTCCACAAACTCATTGACATTTCATTTTTCTTACAAGTACAAAACATAGGAATCAATTCTTCTCGGCGAATGGAGCCCATATAGCCATGGCTTCAAGTCCTCTTGATTTTTGAAAATGTACCTGTTTCAGAGAAATAGGTGCTTTGAGTTCCGGTACCAAGTTGGTGTGCATGAGCCTGTGGATTTGTCAGCTCAATCCCCTGAAAATAGATAAATAAACAACAGTGAAAACTGTGCTAACAGCATTTTGAGTTCACACCCAAATAAAATAATCCATCAACCATGCTAAATATTTATCAGATAAGTTATTGATATATACATTCATTAATACTCCCTCCATTCCCAAACTTTGGTAGTTCAAAGTATTTGCACATAGATTAAGAAACAAGAAAATAAATGAAACAGAAAAGAGGAACGCAAGCCAGTGCAGAACAGGAGATATGTGTTGAAGGCAGTACGCGAAAGCAAAACGCAAGAGACACACAACTAGAACACAGAATGTGAGAAGCTGGGCGCGAGCAAGGAGCAAAAATGCAGAATGCAAAGCAATGAGGTGGAAGAGACAGTGAGAAACCGCTCAATCTAACCAGGTTCTTTTAGGTTTAAGGGAAACAAAGAGACAAGACAAGGAAATAAAGATCTGTGACCTTTGAACTTCAAGGAAACAGTGAAGCCCACCGCATTTTGAGCATTTTTACAAAATTTTCAACAAACTCGCCATAGACTTGCATTTCTGTCTGAGTCTACTTGAGTCTCATGAGTCTATCGAAAAACGATTTTATGAGCGAGTCAACTCGTTTTGAGGGGGTGGACTTGTAAACTCAGTCGAGTCTACGAGTTGACTCGTGAGTTTGACAACCATGGTTGAGACAAAGGGAGGGAGAATTGGACAGAAGTCATACAAAAAAATATTTTAAACATGATGCAACTCATATTTCTTCCTCTTCAAATTATTTTGATGGCACCACAAGTTCGCAACTCATAAATTATAAGTCTAACATAACAGCAGTAGGGAAATAAATAACCTACAGATTTCTGTCTCTAAATTTGCTTCACAATGCTTCAATCAATAGTTTCCCATAACCATTTTCACACAAAACCAACAACTCCAACACAAGTAATACAACTAAAGAGCAGGAGAAAATCTGCACAAACAGTGATAAGTGAAGCTAACCTGCACTGGTGTAAATGCAAGACTTGAGGTTAAACCAGATGTAGCACCACTGCTACCATAACTCCTTTCCTTAAATCTGACAAATGAAAATAGTTTGTCAGAATTATCATTTTGTTTAGTTAGATACATGAGACAGGAATGATAATTCAGAATCTTGCAACACAGTCATATTAACCAGGATTTAATAAGATATGTAGAACTAGAAGTAGCAAGAAAGGACTCGCCTTTTAGCAACTTTTGCAGCAAGTTTGCTTTGACCTACTGACACACGAAGCTTGCCACTGCCAGCCTGACCAAGCATTCCATATCCCTCGCCCAGACCATCCCCTATTATACACAAAATAAGTAAGGAGAAAATGACATTACATATTAAGGCTCTGTTTACTTTGTAAAAACATTTACAATTTCCACAGAAAAAATGTGTTAAATTTACTTGCGAACAAAAAGGTAAAAGACTCTTTTAAAGTGAACAATTGTCTACATTTCTAACAATGAAAATGTTACAAAATTATTTTCATTATTTATAGAAATGCATCTTCATTAATTAACATTTCATCTTCTCTCATAAGAATGATTCACTTTAAGAGTCTCTCATCAAGGTAAAATGAACACATTTGCAAGACATTTTCTAATTAAGCTTCATTTTTCACAATTTTTTGTCTGTATTTACAAGCAAACCTAAAATTTTGACTGAAATTTATATTCTTCCTGTTTGCAACATTTGAATAGAATTATCGGAATTTCATTGAACTGTGTTAACTTTCAAGCATATGGTGTACTTAATGTGTCAATTATTAATATAATTAGTATAAATTAGTAGGAATCAGATCAGAATTACACTCACACTATCCAGCATAGTTGTTACTAACATAGAGATTGCTATCGTAATATCACAATTATTCAAAGTTGCATTAATGATATTCCTCTTTTCTCCTTCTATCTAATCCTTATTTTCAATATATAAATAAACATAAATGCAGGCATCAAATTGGAAATAAAAAATGCAAAGCATTGCACTGCAAATGCAAATCAGATGAAGACAAGTGATTCTGGTAAAATTACCTAAAGAGCTTTCTTCAGGAATTCCAAATTGCATCCTATTGGCTAACTTCCTCATGTCTGTTATTGCATACCTGATATAAGAATCAACAGATCAAGAATTAGACAAAAAAAAGGAAAAAACGAAATATACCAACAACCATTAACCCGACCCGAGTAAAATAAGTACTACAAAAATCAATGCTGACCTCTCCTTCATCTTCCTAAGCCTACGACCACCTCTCTTCTTCTTAGGCTCAGAATCAGGAACTGGAAGTGGTTTGGGTTGCTTAGCAGGAGGGGGCTCTTGCCACCTCTCAATTTTTTTGTGGATCTCATCCTTGAGATTTCTTCCAGTTTTCCCAGATGGGTCCCCACGTATCGAGTCTACTCGTGCCGCAAGTGTAGACTTTGCAGCCAGGAGTCGGCATGCTCGCATCCTTAAAGGAGGAGGAGTAGTCTGAAATATTTCTGTTTGCTCAAGGTAACCTACATGAAATTGTGATGTCGCAGTTGAGAACCCGGCAAGATTTTTTTTCTTGGCTCCAAGAAGCTGAACGTTACAAGCAGGCATCTTAGCAAGAGCTGATAGACCACCAGCTGTTCCCATGAGTTTAGCTGCAACAGCACTCCCAACTATAGCAGAAACATTAGGTGCAATGTAACCCATTCTACTCTCAACAAAATCAAGAACTTTCTTCTTTGCTGAATCAAGAACAAGAGCTCGATCACAGGCCTCAATTGTCTTGGTAAGGACTTCTTCTGGAAGTGGCTTGCCTGTCGTCGTCGATGCGGTAACTGAGACAACCATGATAATGGCAGAGGGTAAAAGCCCTTCTAAATCAACAAGAGTCAAATCCATTTCATTTCCTATCTTTTTAACAACACGTGCATAATCAATTGGGTGATGTACTAGTGACTCAAGCTCTGGAAATTTCAAACGATACTTGTCGCGAATAAAATTGTGAATAATGACAATTTCATTCTCAATATCAACTGATAACGCATTACATTCCACAATTAATTGGTATTCAGGATCATCTTCTAAATCTACTCCCTGAATTGTGACATCTGAACCCTTTTTAAGGGCTTCTTCCACTTTCTGCCAGAAAGAAATACATTAGCCTTCAGTTACACGCCTAATTCAACACACATCTAAATAAAATAGAACCCCCAATAAATTTGAAAAAAAATAAATAAGAGAAGTAATGATAAACTAACAGTCATGGGAGAAGAAAAAAAACAGTAACAGAAAAACAATATCACAACATGAAACAATGAACGACTCTAAAAGCTTCTGTTGTAAACAATGCAAAGCTTAACGTGTGTTAGTTTTCAAATTCTACAAGCACTGAAACCTACTTTGCTCCAACAAAGCAACAAATCCCTTTGTTCCTTGCTTCACCGTTTCAACACCTCAGAACTCATGAGTCATACGAACTGATTCCCAATCTATGTAACAAACACACTTAAGATTGAAGGTGTGTCAGGTGTCTGATACATTTCATAATTATTTTTATTTTCTCAAATTAATACTAGTGTTCAAATGACTATGTCAGTGCTTCATAATTCCCAAAAATACCCTAGGTTGAATTTATTCTAGATTCTACCACAATTGGTAAATTGAAAAATTCATACAACAACAAAAGATGCAGTTTTAAATTGTGGACCGCAGCAGCAATTGCCGTAATATTCGCAACATTTGTTGTTGCATCAAGCAATTAAAAACCGCTGAAAACAAAATGATTATTAACTAACCTGTACAATATCAATGTATCTCTGGGTTTTCTGCAACTTAGAAACACTATCCAAATCATCATAGTTGAGGTTTTCTAAGTCAACCAAATCACCATCAACATCTTCATCCATATCTGATGCATCGACATTATTATCCGCCTAAGATAAAAACAAACCACAAATTACTCACGAATTTTTTAACAGAAACAATTTCCTCCAAAATTAAAAAATAAATAAATAAAATAGTAAAATAAAAACTACACTGACGGGAATTTCAGCTTCGTTATCAGATAGTTCATCAAGGTCGGCAAGAAAAGTATCAGCAAGAGTAGCCTGCAACCACGAGAATTGGAAAACTTAGGTTTCTGTGATAAAAAAAAAATAGTTATTAAAATTATTTATTGATGAAGAAGACGAGAACATGTTACGAAGGAAAGAAAGAGAGGGAAATTACCATGTCGCGGAACAGTTGGTGCAATTGCGAGGCTCTGATTTATAAATTTGAAATGTTTTAGAGGAGAAAGTTAAGAAAGAAAGTAATTGTAAGAATCGGAAAGAGAGGGGAAACGAGGTTGAATGAAGATTATGTGTTTAATTGGAACGACCTAATGGGCCAGTGGTAGATAATGGGCCATAAAATCATGTGTTGAATTGCGGCTAACAAAAACATTAAGCAACTAACTCGATTAAGAAGGTCTATATTTGTTTTATTAATTTATAATTTAAAAATAAAAATGAAATCAAGCACTCTAAAATTTTACATAGTTGAATCGAACATTTTGTCAATTAACTTGAATCGAACATTTTGTCTTCGTAAATAGCATTTGAATCACTCTTGTTTAATGATATTAAATAAAAAATCCATATTCTCTTCTTGATTACAAAAATTACTTTTTTTCCTTGATTTCCACGTAAACCAAGTTGTGGTCAACCAATTGACTAAAAACCTTGATTGAATCACTCTAGCACATTGAAACAAATCTCTTTAAAATTTTCCATCACTTGGCATCTCATCACATAAAGTTGGTCATCAGCGTTTAGAAAGTTGGCATCACATCTTCGTTGGTAATCTGTCATTTAGCGATCTCCAATAAAAGGTTGAAACCTTTAACTTTAGCTGGACAAATTTATTCTAAACAATTTATATCAACCACATTGAAAACACTTTAGTGACACCATCCTGACTCAATATCTAATAAGTGTCTTTAATTGGATACTACAAATGTTATTTCACGTCCATAAATCTTTAACATTGTCTTGCAAAGAAATGTTAGTTAAAACCTTCCCACACTCCGGTACTAAATTTTCCTCTCGTTGAAACAATTAATGCGTCATCTCATGACTCTTTTCATATCTCTAAACCCTTATTCAATAAGATCATAAATATATACATCGTTTTTTATTTGAAATGTTAAATAATATAGAAAAGCGATTTCTTAAAATATATTTGTTATGTCATGAATCTAAACCAAAATAAAGTTGATATGTCGTCCCCTAATACATTCTTAAGTATATCTCTAAACCACTTAGGCGACACAACACTCGCCTCATTCGAAAAAATTAATGTTTACCCGCACATCGCGCAGATATCACACTAGTATATACTAAGAAGAGAAAAAAAGAAATTTCCTTAATTGTGAGCCTTAAATTGTTGGCCCTTTTGTTTGTTCTGGTGTAACCGCTAAAACGACAGTAGTGCAAATTAAAAGTATAGTGTTATGGTAACTACAACAATTCATTTTTGTTGTCCCGTTTTTATCTCTTGTTTGCTAGACAAAGATTAGAATAAAAAGGTGAAAATAGTCGGACCAACATACCTGAAGGGTTAATGCAAATTTTAATGAACCTTTTCAAATCATATAATAATATTTTTATTAAATTACTAAAGATTTATCAAAAAATAATTTTTTTAGACACTTTAAAATATAAATCATTCATTATATTAATATTATCATTTTTGTATAATATTTTCTTTTCAATTGATAATAAATTAATTGATTAAATATTTATTAAGATAATATTAATTTTAAATGATATTTTATTAGTTTTAATTTTTTAAATATCAAAATATAATTTTTTTTTATTAAGCACATTTCGTTTTCGGAAGCTTTTTTGTTAAGTAATTTCTGTAACCATATGGTTGACCTTGAGATGAATGTTATTGGTTATTATTATATGTAAAAGAATAGGTAAAGTGAGTGAATGTTGGAGAGTGATTGAATATTAGTGAGTATTAGAAAAAAGTATTCATAGTACTCCTCTTATTATTGCATTAGTCCATATAATTTTGAGTGCTAATTTAATTTTGTTGCAGCAATTTACTTATTTATTTATATCATCTAGCAAAAATATAATTTGTAGAGAGGTAGAGACAAGGAAATTGAGGTGAGGTCGACAACTGAATTTACATGCGTATTGCCGTCCCCAATAACTTGTAGTTGACGCGGAAATTACTAATAACGTGCTCTACATGGTATAAAATTTATTTTATTCGATTTCAAAATTTATGGTAGTTATTTTCATCAAATAAAAAATTACAGTAGTTTTTGTAAAAAAAAGTACCACTTATTTATTTAGTTTTTTTTATCCAACTTGAAAAATTATCCGAGTGAATAATTTTATTATTTTGCCTCACTCATATTTTCTTACAACAATTTTTATAATTTTTATCATTTTATATCTGAGTTAATAAATGACGTGTTAATTTTAAAATAAAAATAATAAAATCTATAATGTTTTTTTTGATATTTTAAGTGTCAAATAAACTTTAGTTTTGATGATTTTTGATTTGACGGTGTCTTGTTCTTTTAAAGCTAAGCATGGTTTACCCGAAAATTAATTAATATTGCCCTAAGTATCGTCACCCATAAATAACCTAATTAATATTGTAATAAGTTTAGTCATCTATAACCCGTAGAAAAAAGGTTTGTTCTACTCGTATTTGTTTGTCACGTATTTCGTCGAAAGTTCAAATTGCATTAAAATATAACAAAAATTCTCTTAATAATAAATATTCGCTCTTTCTTCTTCGCGCACAAGATCCAATTCCATTTCGTCTTCTTCCTCTTCTTCTCAAACATCTCTTCTTCTTTTCATTTTTTCATTTCATAAAAAAAAGAAAAAATCACTGATCAATAGTTTATTTTTTTGACAAAGATCAGTAATCAATAATTAGATTCAATTCTTCTCCTTATTCCATTTTAGTTTGTGCATAGCATGTTGCACAGAAGCTTCAAACCTGCCAAGTGGTAATTAAACCTTCTCTCAATTTCAATTCAATTTAACGCTTTTAGTTTTGATTAAAGCGAGAAAAAACGTACTCATTGTTTTTTATTTATTAATTAATTTAACGCGTTTATTGATTGAATTAATTTGGTTTCGTTTGATGCAGCAAAACGGCATTGAAGCTCGCCGTTTCGAGGATAAAGCTCTTGAGGAATAAGAGAGATGCTCAAGTGAAGCAACTCAAGAGAGAATTGGCTAAATTGCTTGAGTCTGGTCAAGATCAGACTGCTAGAATTCGGGTAAAATCAATTCTAACATTATTACACTTTTTTTCATTTTTTAGGTTTATTTCTTATCAACTGTTTTTGATTTAAAAACTATACAATATTAAACCCTGGCGAAGGAGAAAACTTTAACTTAACTAACAATACTAACATTGCCTATAACAAAAACTTTACAATACTATGTGACAAATTGAATGTTTTTGATCGCATGACAGTGTAAAATTCAACTCTTTTGATTTTTGCAGTGTTATATTTGAATTGATAAAGAATAAACTAATTTTATTTTATTTTTTTTAGGTTGAACATGTTGTGAGGGAAGAGAAAACTATGGCAGCATATGAGCTTGTTGAGATATACTGTGAACTTATCACGGCTCGCTTGCCCATGATTGAATCACAGAAGTAATTTTTTTAAACTTGCATAATTATTTATTTTATGCTAGCAGATATTGTATGTAGTAGGTTAATGTCACTATTCACTAAGTATGTCATCTCTTTGATGTTTCCTGCCATGTTTTGCTGCATGGATGTATAATTCAATGTTTTTGATGTCCCTTAAACTGTATTGTGACTGCATCAATAATAAAAAGGGAAAAGTAAATGTACAATTTAGGTGGTTTAAGCCAAGAGCTAGATTAGAGATGTAGCATGGCATATCGAATCACCAGAACAAAGGATCCTTGAACCAAAATAACATTTCATTTTCTCAGTCGTGGTAATTGTTATACCATTGATCAATGGGTTTTTGTATTTTATGCCATTGCATAAGGTATTATGGAAGAATATTAAATGGTTTATGTAGAGTAGCAAAGCCCTTACAGAACCATCCTCCACTGTTTTTATAACATGTTAGGGACATCTTTAAGGTCCAGTGTAATGATTTTAGACACGACTTACCGATATTTTGGCATCCTATGTCAGTCATTTATGTAACTTTACAGTTAACATCTTCACCGTATCTCCTTTTTTGATCTTATATGTGTGTGTATTGGGGTTGATCCATTTGAGTTTTTCTTTCTGAAATGATGGACTTTGCAGTCTATCAGTTTGTCCATTATGATTGTGCATTCTCACTGCATTGATCTCATTTTTTTCCCTTAAACATTTTCAGAAATTGTCCCATCGATTTGAAGGAAGCAATTGCCAGTGTAATATTTGCAACTCCAAGATGTTCAGACATACCTGAGCTCATGGATGTGAAGAAGCATATTGTGTCAAAATATGGAAAAGAATTTGTTTCAGCAGCTGTTGAATTACGCCCTGACTGTGGTGTAAATCGCCTGGCATGTTTCTCTACCTGCTCAATGTTGAATAGGATCATGTCAAAGATCCTTTTTTTGCCTGTTTCTCTAATTTAATGTTGCCTTTGCAGTTGGTTGAGAAATTGTCTGCCAAAGCACCTGATGGTCCAACCAAAATAAAAATACTGGCTGCAATAGCCGAGGAGCATAATATTAAATGGGAACCGAAGTCATTTGGAGAAATTGATGCAATACCTTCTCAAGACTTGTTGGTAGGTTTTGTTTATTCTGGATTTTCTTGTTTATTTGATAAAGACAGTTGTTACTTGTAGTTTTTTATTTTGACACTATTTTTATGTTAAGGTTGGGCCAAGCACTCTTGAGAAGGCTGCTTACGTGGAACCTTTTCAAGTCCATGTTCCACCACCTGTTCATGATGAAAAGGGTCCTCCGGATTCACGTGCTACCTCACAACTTAAACCAATGCATGATGCATATACAAATTCAAATAAGCAGAGTGCAAGTGGTGCTGCTAGAAAGGCTAGTGGCAATAACTCCACAACATCAAGCATGCCGAATCGAGACATCAGATCTTCAGGTATTTTTTTTAAAGAAAGTAGTTACAATTGAATTTCTAGCTTCTATTCTGCTCATTACCTAAATATTTGGGATTCTTTCTCGCAGGAGATGGAAGTGAAGATATGGATTTTAGAGATTCACATTCTGAAAATAGGAGTGCCTTTCCTGGGGATAGGCAGAATTGGAACATGGAATTCAAGGATGCTGCCTCTGCTGCACAGGCTGCTGCAGAATCTGCCGATCGTGCAGCGATGGCTGCAAGAGCAGCTGCAGAATTTTCAAACCGTGAAAACATAGCAAGGCAGTATTCAAGTGGATCACGTAACTCTCCTGGCAGGCAGTCAAGAGATGAAGCACCTAAAGACTATGCTTTTCATGATGAAAAACATCTTTCTTCCAGTTCTATTAATAGCACCATCCATAAAAGCAGTTCTGAGATGCACAATGAACAAATCACCGCGGGAGAAGAAGATAACGTGGTTGGAATGCACAATGAATATTACAGGAATACTCATCAGAATGTGGTGAAACACTCCCAGACAGATTCAACTATAAGCGGTGATGATAAACCATTTACCCATGGTTCTCAAATAGATGATGTATACCACCACAGTAACTTATTCAAGCAAGAGAGTGATGACCTATATGCGATGAGTATAAGAAAGCAAGCAAGCAGAACTGAAGAAGATTTTGGGACAGAACATAATTCTGATGGTGATATTAATAATGAAAACAATTATCACTATCTACATGCAAGGACAAATACACAACCTGGAGACTTTTCGTCTTCTCATCTCGTTATTCCAAGTGATGATCACAATGATAATTTGAACTCGGACGACTGGACGATAGGGAACAAGGCTGCGCAAGACCTATTTGTTGCTGAAGTAAACATACAGACAAAAACCATGGAACCAAGTTCTTATAATGATACTTCTGTTGTATTTGATGATTCGGAATCTGATGATGATGATTTTAAATTTGATGCTGATAAAAAATACAAGGGTGATGGAGCTGGGTTATTCTTCTCTTCTCTTAGTAGCAAATCCCAAGTCGATCCCTTCGAAAATACAAATTCTTGGAGCTATAGAGAAAAAATGGGGGTGGATGAGATTGGTACACAATCACGTTTTTCTAGTTCTGAAAAATTGACGAAGTCTGAAGTTTCTTTTGAAAAAAAAGACTCATTGCCTGCCACTTTTGATGATTCAGATGACCCAAGTTCAGATATCGAGACAGATTTGCTTAAGTCTAGAGTTTCTGGGACTTTTGATTATGGAAATTCTGTCCTTGATCAGACAGTAAACCATGGGGCTCTAGGGTCCTCATCAGGAAAGGTTAAGAGTCTTGGTTCCGACAGAAAGTCTTGGTCGTCGCCATCTTCAGTTGGTTCAGATAATGTGGAAGAGCGTTCTGAGAAAAAGGTAGACATCACTAATATGTCAGAAAAAAATTATGGTTATGATGACTTGCCAACCAGTGAGCCGTTTTCAACAGGAAGAAGATCTACATCGGGTTTGGTTTCCCAGGCAGATGTCCATATATTGCAGTCATCTCATGATTTTGATGATACAGTTGATACTGAAACTTTGGAGAATTCTCGTGTAGAAGTTGGTACAGAGTTAGACTATGGAACATTGAAGGGTGGCTTTCGCAATAAAGGTTATAGGCGACCATCTTATATTAAGAATACATCAGATGATGTGTCAACTTCTTCGGGAAACATTTCAGTCCAGAATGAAAGATCTTTGCCTACAGTAAGGACTTCAACCAGTTTTGATACTCCTGTTCAGGACAAATATACAACTGAAGTGAGCAGAGGAAATAGAAACGTTGGCTTGAGAGCCCACAACAAATCTTCTGATTCTGATAGGTATGATCTGGATGCAGACTCAAAAGAGACGACTAGTACTCACGAACTTCATGTTCAAAATGAACCAAAAAAGAAATCGAGCACACGGGCCTCAATTCCTTATTTTGATTCCGATGATAGTGGAACTGAGGATGAACTTCATAAAAAGAATTTAGCTAGTGTTGCACGTCCTGTTAGTAGAGTATCTCGAAGAACATCAGCTTCTCCAAAAACTGTTACAGGTTTAAGTTCTAACCACGCTCATTTAGATGCTCCTTTGACTCCTGGTTCAAGGCTTGGATGGAAATCTTCAAGGGATTCTTCTAAGAGTTCTGAAACAGGATCTAAGACTGGATCAGTAGAATATAAAACATCTAAACCAATTTCAGAACCCAACATATCATTCGACGAGGAAGTTGTGAATTCATCTGCAAGGGTGCAATCTTCCAGTTCTCCTTCTAATGCAGCGATACAAGATAGTGAAAAGGGACAAAAGGCTTCAAAATCTTTAATTTCTGATGGAGATACTCCATCTAAGAAGAAAGCTGATCACGTTCATCCAAAGCTACCTGACTATGATTCCTTTGCTGCCCATTTCATGTCTCTTAAGAAAAGCGGTCCATGAATTTCACTTGCATTCATTTAGCTACATAGCTCCTCGTACATGGTCTTGATGGTTTAATTTTTATATAGCTTGTATTATTACATATAGATGTGTGATTTAGGATTCAAAATAATTGAGGAATGAAGATGTTGCACGTATTTTATTTATTTATTTTTTGTGTAAATTGAGTCAGAGAATATAGGTGTAACTATCTTATTTTTGTTCATCTCTATTTCAGGAATAGTATAAATGGTTGATTATTTGATAACCTTTTATGTTCATTCATCCACTTCATACTAAATAGTTACTATATACTAGAAGGCCTCTTTTAGTGAAGGGTTCTTTTCATTTATCGCATTTTATTGAAGATAGAAAAGAATTCTGTCAATTTTGTTCATGTATACTCGCTTTTTATCTAACCAAATAAGTGAAGAAAGTATTTTATTTTTTTCTCTGTTAAATTTATTAATTTCACTCATTTTTTTCCTCTCCATTTCTTTCTTTTAATTATCTTTCTTGTCATTTTTGTGCATACGTTTCTATTCATAGAAAATTGAATGAAATGAAAAAAAATAAATAAAGAAAATTTGCAACTATTCAATATCATTATGACTCATTTTGATAAAAAAATATTCTTTCAAAAAAAATAAAATCGATAGATTAAAATATTTCAAAGTGGTTATGTAAGGGAATCCTACCACCGGTTCAACAAAAATGGATTGATATATTGAATATAGAGAGTAATAAGTGAACACCTATCTAGAGAGGTGAAGAAGGTCATTTTCATGTTCACGTACATATATCATGAATTGGAGTCAACGTGAAATTATGTACTTGAACTTTCCGGTTGAATGAGAGGGCTGAGAGTCATGTGCATAAGTGTTTGACAAAACAGTGATAATTTTGATAAAACAATATTTAATACTATTTTTAAATTTGAGAACAACAAATAAAAAGAATATTTTTTAAAAAAAAAAACGATACTTAAAAAAACAGAAGGAGTAAGACTTATAACACATAAAAGATCACGTCTATGTGAGTTAAAGTTGGTGGTGGAGGATCTAATAAGCCACCATCTTTGACTTATACAGATTTTTCCTCTCCAATAAAAAAAGGTGATTCCTGTCCCAATCTCAAGCAATGCTGCTATATATAGTAAGACTTGTTGAACTCAACCACGTTCTATTATGACCTCTTTCTAGCTATTATCAATATACAATTAATTAAGGTACGCATAACTCCCTTAGGCATGCATTTTTGTAGTAATAAGCATGAAAATTATAGCATCTATTTGAGCTTTCATACTAGTGAATCAAAGACTTGTGATTTTATATTTTAAAGTATCTTTCATAGCAAACCAACTTCAATAGTTGATACTATATCTGCATCTGCATCACATGCACTATAGAACCACTACAAAAATTATTTTTTTATTACTTTCTTCGGTTTATAAAATGTACCAAGGACATGACTTGATAGTATCTAAAATCTCTCTCACTTTTCCATAGCTATTAGAATATATATATTCAACTAAAAAAAAATTCTATATTAATATATTTATTAAGTGTCTCTTCAGCCAAATATCATATACAACCGAATTAAAATTGATTTTAATATAGATTATTTGAATTTAATATGATATGATCTTTCTCAACCGTTATTGAGGACACTTATCTATTTTATTACAAATGAATCGACTTTATAGGACCGTTAGATGTTATATTTAAATTGACCACGTTTATTTGAACTACAACCTTAACGCAACGGGCCTATTTTGATATGAGCCTAATTTTAGTGAGAGAAAAAAAAACTGCTTCAATATAGAAATAACGGAATGCAAATAATGGAAAGACATATTCATAGATAGTCACAAGTTCGAGAAAAATATACTAGAATTAGTCGATTAATTTTAAACGATTCTTTCTTTGGACTTTGAAAGACCTTGCAAATTGTAGTGTTGTTGTTGGTTGATTGCAGAAAAATGGAAAACATTAAAGATCCATCAATCTACCGCAATCCTGTCATATTGCAGAGTGAGGACTTAACAAAGGTTAGTATATGCAAACTTATCTTGACAATCTTCTATTTTTTTCTTCTTTTTTCTTTCATTCATGTCTCACACACAATCACACACTATTGAAAACTCATTGATCAGCTATGATTATTATGAACAATGTTGTTGCAGTATATATTGGAGACTGCTGTTTACCCTAGAGAGCCAGAGCCTCTCAAAGAGCTGAGGAAAGCCACTGAGAATCACCCTTGGTAACTATTTTGCCTGTTGTGAGAGTTATTTTTACTTGTGAAACATTGACACAAACACTAGATAGGAGACTGACACGTAGATGCTAATAATAATTTAACAAATGAAAATAATGATATGTGTCAGTGTCGAATAGTGACATGTGTGAAATACGTGACACGCCTTCAATCTAAAGCTATGTAGAACAAACACTTCACATTGAAGACGTGTCTGTTTTTCGATATGTGTACGTTTTAGACACTAACATAGTATTGACATAAGTGGTTACATTGAAATATATTTTCTCAAATTATTTACTAGTGTCATTGAGTTGAGTTAGTGTCGTCTATGGTATTTGTGTTTGTGTCGATGCTTGGTAGACATGAAGTGTCGGTGCATCATAGAGCTTACATTTAACTTGAGAATGAAAACAAAACCATAAAGGTTTGAACTTGGCTTTCATATTGATTCAGGGGTTTCATGGCTACTTTACCTGAGGCTGGTCAACTCATGACTATACTTTTGAAGCTGTTGAATCCCAAAAAGACACTTGAAGTGGGAGTCTTTACTGGATACTCTCTTCTCCTCACTGCACTTAACATTCCTCATGATGGAAAGGTTTGCGTACTTTCATTTCCATGAATACCCTATTCGGTCGAAAAGCCTATTTGAATTTATTTACCGACTTAAACATTTGTGAAACTTGTTTGAACGAACTTATAGAAATAGCTTATGACACATCCATAAGCTATTTGTAGCTTATTTTCATAAATTCTCCATGAAAGTTTAAGAAAGATAACTTATTCATATCATAAGCACCTATATGATAAGCACTTATGCTTAAGTTTTTTTTATAACAATGCATAAATCAACAATGCCCTCAATACTAGGGTAATTAATTTCTTACATGACAAGTTCATTGATGTTGCAGATTACAGCCATAGACATTGACAGGAAAAGTTATGAAGTTGGACTACCAGTCATAAAAAAGGCTGGAGTGGAACACAAGATTGATTTCATAGAGTCTCCAGCTCTACCAATTTTGGATAATCTATTAGAAGATGTAAGCATGTTTTTTCTGTGTTTATTAAATCTATTTCCACTTTTTTTTTTTCCTTAACCCTCCGATTTATGGAGAAATGGGTATGGTAATCCGAAGTTCAGCTTAGAGATTAGTGAAGTTGGACAAAGAATTGTTTCAGTTAGGACGGATTCAAGAACCTATTATGAGACTGTCCACCTCCACACCCGAACTTTGAAATATTTCCCCAATTGTCTTTTTTCTTTTTTCGCATTCTAATCATCCTGAAATTTTAATTTGCACCTTTAACCTAACACACCTAAAATCTAAAAGTACTATCATACTTTACACAGCTGGACCAAAATTCTGGATTCGCCACTAGTTTCAACCAAGGTACGGACTCGGGTATTGTCGATCAATTCGTTCTTAACTAAAGTTCATTTATTTGTTTCCACTTCTAAGTTCACATTTTTATCGGTGGATCACCGGTTATCCCTAAAGTTGTTCAGGTTTAGAAGGTTTAGTTTATTAAATGAACAAAACTCTAAAATGAACTTTTAAATTGAAAATTCTTCGATCATATTAATATTATTTTAATGACTAAATTGGGTGATTCAAAAGGACTACTATAATCAAGAATCTTTTATTTTGAATTATGTTAATTTTATATATTAAATTGACTTTGCTGATGTTTTTTTGATAAATTTTTGTGGAATATTATGGATGCAGCCAACAAATGAAGAAAGTTTTGACTTTGCATTCATTGATGCTGACAAAGAGAACTATGTCAAGTATCATGAGAGAATTATAAAACTGGTAAAGGTTGGTGGGTTACTTGTGTATGACAACACTCTATGGGGTGGACATGTTGCTTGGCCTGAAGAGCATGTTCCACAACATGCCAAATCAGGAAGACAAGCAGCAATTGAATTCAACAAAACAATCACACAAGATTCTCGTGTTGAATTTGCTCTCACTTCTATTGGGGATGGACTCAGTGTTTGCAGGCGCATTGCCTAATCGAAGAGATGTCTGTTTTAGACACATGTCAATATTAGATATAAAAACAACATTCATCTATGTGGTTATATTCAATTACTTCTGATTTTTTAAATTAGATAGGAGGTGTCGATTTTCCATTGTATTATTGCGTAAGTGTCATTGTGACATCTGATGTATACAAGTTGTGTTAGTGTTTAATTTATTTAATTATCAGTAATATATGTTTCATGTACTAGTACTTTATATTTATTACAATAGATGTGTGTACATGAATAATATCATATTTTGTGTTTCTAATAAAAATCAAGTTTCATGATTTTTTTTACTTAATAAATTTTAGAGTAAATGGATAATATCTCAATTCAAATTAAAGAAGATTTTAAGATTGATTAAAGATCTTAATTTCATAGAGAAGCTAATCAATTGCATTGAGTGCTTCGATGGAAGTTGGAAAATCAACTAAGACTAGCAGCCTTTTTTTAAAATTAGGAAAATAATTCAAAGTAGAAAAAGAAATCAGGATTGATCAAATTGTATACTACTTCCTTCTTTAATTATAAGTCTATCTTGTCTTTTTCAAGTATATTAAGAATGATTGATCAAATTGTATACTACTTGCTTATGAAATTATAGGTATATTAAAAAAAACTAATGGTGGTTTTATAGTTTGTTTGTTGCTGCAGCTGTTAACCACAATCACAGTAAGAAATCCACGTTGCCGTTAAAGCTTGATTTTGAAGCTTCTTATTAATTGCGGTGGAAACAGTACGGAACGGAATGCACGTTTGAAAATGTCAACGCCAAACCAAACATATGCTTTATGAGTAAATTATATACGTAGATATTCTTAAAATACTCTTTATATTTGACTCTATTCAATTTAATTTTTGAATGTATACATTTAAATGTTTTATTTTTCTAAGATAAATTAATAATATTAATAAATAATATGTTCATAAAAAAATAAATAAATATACGTAGTCATTTGAAAATGTGCTTGTATTTATGAATACTTCTTTTCTTAACGGGTGTTTACATCATGGGATAGAGGTATAAATTTTAGGTCAAACATTTATTGGTTTGTTTATATTTGCGACTAGAGTACTTTATCCCTGTCATTTTAAATATTTTATTTGAATTTTAAACATTTCATTTAAATTATGTACAATTATTAAAAAATGATTAATTGTAATAATTTTAATGATAAAATTATTTTTATTTATTTATTATTAATTATAGTTAATAAAAAAAATATGATGGGGTGAAAGAAAGACATGCCAAATAAAATATTTATTGTGACATGAATTGAGTACTATTTAATATGACAAATGAAACATTTTTTTAAAAAAAAAAAAGTTTATTGATGTTAAAAATGGTCAAATTTGCGCATCACATATTATTCACTAACATGAAAACAAAAAAATTTAGTCTTTAATAAAAATAAATTGAGATACGTTGGTTCTTTTGTCGTGACAATTGACATGTCATATAATAGCCCAAGAAAAGAAAACAAAATCATTGTAGAAATAAAATAAAATCACAATATAGAAAAAAAAACACGAAAAGAAAAAATGAAAATGACAAATAGAAATTTCTTAAATGAAAATTGTTTGAAAATTGTTGTTGTGTCGGACATCAATCATTCTTTGTCATAACCATAAATTGTCGAAAACGGTCTTCTTGTAGTTTTGTTAAAAGTCACGTAAGAAGTTCATAAAGGTTGTTAATAACTTAACTATATATGTCATATCTTTTTATACGGTTCAATGACATATTATAAATAAGAGACTAACTTATCTTGTATATTTATTATGAAATATTAGAATATTTTACTAGTCAAATATAAATTTCAAGTCGTCAGTACTAAAAGGTGTTATGCACTTACATCCAAAATTTATCAGTTATCTTTGACGGTAAATAAAATATTTTTATCCCACTTGAAATACACACATAAGTTGGAACATATTTGAAATACGTATTGAAAATACTATTATTAAGTTGATAAACCTTTCTAGTGTTTTTTGTTCTGGATATTGCAATTATTCTCACCTAAAAAATTCCTAATAACTCTTGATTTTTGAATTAATGGACTGTTTTTGAATGGTAAAATATGTATGTTAAGTGGGCCTTACAAATAAAAATAGAAAGTAGTTCATCGTTTTTTAAGAGATGTCTTGTTTTATCGAATGGTAGATTTCAAAAGTTTAAAAAAATGTAAATGTATTATCAAAAGTGTTGATTTGAATATATTGTGAATAAAGATGAAATGTGGAATGAACAATTAGAAAAATATAACCAAATCAAATACCGATAACAAACTATATAATATATCAAAAGTTCAAAATTTTGAACTACACTTTTAATCGACGGAACGATAATTAAGTTAAATCTCAAAATTTTAAAAGTCTAAATATTTTATATTTTGAAATTTCTTAAATATATTTTTTGTCTTGATATTAGTTGGGAAAAATATAAAGGATAAAATTGAGATTTTAAAAAACAATTTAGGGTGTGGAGAGTAGGTTGGGGGTAAAGTAAAATTTTCAATCGTCGACTGTCGAGTTGAGTGGGCTCAAACTAGACCCATTTCCTTTTACTGGGCCGCACTATGAAATAAAGGCTCAATCCTTGTTATCGAAGCCCATTAGGGTTTCAATATATTCATTCTCCTCCTTCATTTCACGCTGCTGCTCACTGCCGAAAACCTAGTAAAGTCCCTTAGGTATCTCTCGTTCAAATTCTTCGAATTAAAGTTTAATTTACGCTTCCTAATCTCACAATTCGTAGCTACTAATTATTGATTTTGTGGTGTTTTTGAAGGGTTTAGGTCAATCAGAAGTTGAAAATGGTGGAGAAGGGCGCAGGTAGAAAAGAAGAGGTTGTTACTCGAGAGTACACCATTAACCTCCACAAACGTCTCCATGGCTGGTAATTTCATTTTTCTCTTGTTCTTCTTATGATTCAATTCACTTTGTTTGTATTGCAAATATAGATTAATCGCTTTAATTGTTAACTTCGTTATTTAAATGATATAGCATAATTTAATTTAACTTTCGCACTATTTTGTTTTATTTAGGGTTTTACATTTTTTAGATCTGTTAGGGTATTTGTCAATGTATGTATGCTGTTCATTTGATGTTGATGAGTAAATTAGTACATGAGTGATGCTAAATAGTTAGTGCGAGTGATGTTTTGATTTTATTTTATTTGAGTAAATAAAAATTAAGACTAAGTGAAATCAAAGCTAATTCTGTTGTTATTATTAGTAGCTCTATGGTACTTTTGATCTGAATCATTTTCTAATGAATAATAGTTTGTAGGTTGTAGATAATTTTGTACTCTGACGTCGGCATATAGTTTGCTTTCAATTTATTTATTTTCTTAAATATGTTAATGTTGTCATGTTAGCGTTAGCATTAGTGCTAGTGCGGCCGGTGTCAGTGTTAGTATCATTGCTTGATAGATAGATATTCCACTATACGACCTGTGCAGCTTTAGGATACAAATCACAGTTCTGAGTTGGAATGCACCTGAATCACACTGTTTTTTATGTGGAGGGAAACTCTGATTGTTTTTTCATATTGATTTATGACTTCAATTTTCATTTATTTTGAAGTTTGTGTTTGGTATAGTAGCTTATGTTTTTTTTATCAAATTGGTTATCATATTGATTTATGACTTCTAAGTTTCATTTATTTTGAAGTTTGTGTTTGGTATAGTAGCTTAAGTTTTTTTTATCAAATTGTTTTTCTTTTACTTGAAATGTCAATTTTTATTCTGTACACTATGATTCATACTAAGAATCATGTTTTGAAAATAGGTCTACCACTTCATTATTTGAATCTTGATTTAACCACCTTTTTAGATATACTTTTTGTTTCGTGTGGATATCTAATTTTTTGTACTTGAAGCATGCTGTTCTATTCGAAATTGCATTATTGGATCCCTTTGTGGTATCTATTTCTAATTTTTTATTTTTATTATGTAAAACAGTACCTTCAAGAAGAAGGCTCCCAATGCCATAAAGGAGATTAGGAAGTTTGCAAAGAAAGCCATGGGAACAAATGACGTGAGGGTAGATGTTAAATTGAACAAAGCTGTTTGGAGCCAGGGAATCAGAAGTGTACCTAGGCGTATTAGGGTACGTATCTCTCGCAAGAGAAACGACGATGAAGATGCCAAGGAAGAACTATACTCCCTTGTTACTGTTGTGGAAATTCCAAGGGAAGAGCTCAAAGGGTTGGGCACCAAGGTTATAGATGACGAGGATTGATTTATCATATTTCTGTTCGAAGTCTTGAGAACCATATATTTAGTTTTTTGCTTTCTGCAATTGAGTCTTGCCTCTAGATTGTTAAAACTATTTATAATTTTGTTGAGACATGTGGTGGATTTTTATATCGCCTGCTTTTTTGTTTACTTTAAGACTGTCGGAAAAAGAATTATTCATTTTGGCCTTATTTTATTTACTTCATCTTATTTAGGTGTTTCTGAAATTTGAAGACAGCTCTGGTAGTAGAATAAAAATTAAACCACTTAGCCGTGTACCTCTTTCAACCACAAATAAAACTATTACGTCTACATTGACATCGACGTGGATTTGAAAATTGACAAATTGATAGTGAAACAAATAATAGCTTATTTATGTGCTTCAACTTCAAATATTAGCTTCTTCAGATCTAATCACGAAGAAATAGTAGGTCTAAATAGTAGATACTCTACTCCTCGTGACAGTGTTTCTGTTATTCTTGAACTCCAATTTCCCCGACAATGCTTTTTTCACACTTGGCGAAGATGTTTAAGTCTATTACAATGCTTTTGCATACGCTCTAATTTTAAAATTTCATTTTAACCTAATGTAATTTGACTCCTCATTTTTGATTGATTTCACTTAATAATATATCTCAGTCAAATAGAATTGGGTCAATTGTGATGAATTTAGATGCTTTACCCGAGATTGAAATCTCATTGTTGAACTTCATAGACTTTCTATTCTATTACATGAAATTTAGTATTTACTAGTATTTTTTTTATATTTGTATTTTTTATCTTTAATAAATAAAAATTTGTAAGTAAAACTAATTAACCAACGTTGCATGTTTATTATATACGTTGGAAATTTACCATTTTTTGGTTAAATGTAAAAAATTGTTTATGACTAGACATAGCATACTGCAAGAATACAACAAATCAACAACTAGCTCAAGCAATGCTTACTTGCCGGACTGCCATAGCACCATTGTCTTTCAATGCAATCCAAAAGTGTTAAAATGGCAAACGATTCTGAAGTATATCACATCACATGTAACTGTACAAAGTTGACCAAAATAAAAGTGTCTGCACAAATAATAAAATACAACATAAAACAGTGTAGCTCGCAATTAGCATTTTTCTAATATTTTTTTTAATTATTTTTAGCTCCCAATTAGTTAATGATCCCTCTCTTCTTTTTGGTTTTAGATAAGGATGTTAATTAATATCGACTTAATAAATTTTAATTCGGAGAGACACATTATTGTTTATTTATTAAATAAACATTGATCAAATTATTTTATATGCTCTAAAAAAATAAGAGGATCATAAACTTCTAGAATTTTACTTCATGAGACAATTTATGTCATCGTTTTAAAAATATCCATTTACTTTAAAATTTTTTATGAACAAATGTGATATACCTTAAAATTAAAGGATACTTGTAAATAAAGGATAATATAGAGTGAAAAGTGAAATGAAATAGTCAAAATTTAACTCTATATATTTGAATATTTTTTTATGGTTTTTAACTTAATCAAATATAATTTTTCGAAATTATAATTTCAACAAATTTTATTATAATCACAAAAAAATATATTTTAATTTTAAAGTAACAAAATTTACAGTTAATTTTTTTTCCCAAATGAAATAATGCTCGCCACGTGGAAATAAAGAGGAGACGAAAGAAAGCAAAGTTGCAGGTTCTTTCGTTGGTTTGTTCGATCTTCGAAACAACACATAACAGTATTCTACTCGACTCCTTACCCAACAACCTTCACAAATCCGATCCTAATCTTTCATTCCTTTTTCGATTCAAACTCTGATTTTATTTTCATTCACAAATTGTTTGAATCAATCGAATTAATCGAATAATAATAATAATAATAATAATAATGTTTAGCAGAGTATTTGGCAAACCTAAACAGGAAACCAGCAACGCTGTTGCCACTTTAGACAAGTTAAACGAGGTACTTACTAATTCATTCATTACTCTATTTTTCTCTTAATTCTTATTTTTATGTATCATTAATTAATTCTTAATTACTTCATCTATGAGTTTTTAGTGTTGAATTATCAATTTCTCTCTTTTCTATTTTTAATTGTAAAATACAGGTTGTATACTGTAAACCCTAAACCCTGAGCTTGAAGTTATAGAAAAGTATTGTGTTGCTATATACAATTGACCGAACTCTTTTATTAAACATAGTGTGTTCTTTCTTTTATTTTTTTGAACAAGGGTTGTTGTTATAACAAAATGTATATATATATATATATATTAGTTCATGCATCATGGGATAATAAATGTGTGCTATGTTTATTGTTATCCATTTGTTTTGAGGAGAAATTTACAGTTCAAGATTCTTTTGTACTTTGGATCATACAGACACTTGAAATGCTAGAGAAAAAGGAGAAAGTGCTCCTTAAAAAGGCAGGTGCAGAAGTTGAAAAAGCCAAAGAATTTACTAAAGGAAAGAACAAAAAGGGTAGGTTGCTAAACTGAATTTGTAGTGTACTTGTTTTTCAGATTGTTCTTTAATCCTACACTCACTTATTTCATGGCATGTTACTTGAGTTTTTGTTTTATTCAGCGGCGATTCAGTGTTTGAAGAGGAAGAGGTTATATGAACAGCAAATTGAGCAGCTTGGAAATTTCCAGTTGCGTATTCATGACCAGGTGCAAATGTAATGGTATTTTGTATTAGTTCAGATGATGATTTAGTGTACTTATTTTCTTTTGTGTCTTATGGTGGCGATTTGTGTTACAGATGATAATGTTAGAAGGTGCTAAAGCCACAACAGAAACAGTAGATGCGTTACGAACAGGAGCAGCCACTATGAAGGCTATGCAGAAAGCAACGTATGTACTGCTTTATATGATTCTAAGTCTTCAACGAGTGAGTTGTTGAATACGAGGAAAACCCACTTTAATTGGGTGCGGGTGCAGGTTTCCCAAAAAATAAAACTTGGGGCCGGGACGAGTTTGAGGTGTTGATATGCACCCCGTTGCCATGTCTAGATATTATTGAGTTTGCTTATGTTTCTTTTTTCAGGAATATTGACGATGTCGACAAGACCATGGATGAGATAAATGAACAAACTGAGAACATGAAGCAGATTCAAGAAGCATTGTCAGCTCCAATTGGTGCTGCTGCTGATTTTGATGAGGTCATTCTCTCAAATGTTAACTTATTTGTTATGTTGGTTGCAAATATAAGATTTGCACCTTTTGATTGTGTATGTATAGTATAGTGATGTAGAGTGCTAATGCATGTCCATGAGGAATTTTGAACAATGAAACGCCGACGCCTGACTCTACACAGACATGTCGACACTCCTCATGTCTACAACACAGGACACCGACACACACACACATATATATAAGAAAATAGGAATATCATTTATAAAAAAAAACAAAATTTATATATGCATCTACATTGAGCAATTTGTTTCATTACAAAAGAAATTCTAAAACAAATTATGTTGGTCTTTCACCTTCATACATTCATCTACTACTGTAAAGCAAAAATGGTGTAATCAAATTTAAGGTCTTTAAAGTTTAACCCCCACCTCATTGATCATCACACCATTGAATATTGCAAAAGATGATGATGTGTGTGTATACAAAAAGATAGCATATGCAAAGAATTTTAAATGTCTATTTAAAATACTAATATATTACTTTTAGAAGCTTTTTATGTAAGTTTATTAAGGAAAAATTAGAATAGGCGTCCATTATTATACCATAGATGTGTCTGAGTTGTGTCCAAAGTGTGTCAGAGTAAAGAAAAAAAAGTTTTTTGGGACATTTGTTTGTGTTGTCTGACACGTGTCATACGAATTGTCTTTTTCAGGACGAACTGGAAGCAGAACTTGAGGAACTGGAAGGTGCCGAGTTGGAAGAACAGCTTCTTCAACCAGCAACTACAGCTCCTGCTGCCCCGGTGCATGTCCCAGCTGGGCGGCAACCTACACGCCCTGTTCCTGCAAAGCCAACTCCCGAGGAAGATGAATTGGCAGCTTTGCAGGCTGAGATGGCACTTTGAGTTGGTACCTTTTCTTGGCTGTGACACAACCAATTTGTGATGTTATCTATGTATTAGTTTCTTTCATTGGAACTAATCTTGCATTTGATATGTTAGATGATATGTTTATGTTCCATTTTCATGTTTTACCTAAGCCAGAAATCTTTTAGGTAGTTGTTCTATTTGGTTTTGCCGCGGCTAGCTTAGCTCAATAAGTGTCTTCTACGACATTGTAATATGTAACGACTGTGATGTGGAGAACTCTGCTTCTCTCCTGGCTTATATGTGTGAAATTATTGAACAGACCAGAGGATGTATATAAAAGGTGGAAATTTTTCTTTTTTAACATAGGATGTGTTTAAACCCCTTCAAAACTTACTGGTTTTCTCATCTCGTGGATGTGTTTGAACCCCTTTTTCCAGATATACTTATCGAATGTTGATTTATTTGGCTATCTGATACTTTGTGTGGATGAGTTTAACATTTGTCATATCATATTATCAGTTTAATCAAATAAGAAACGGATATCTCAAGTGTAAAATAAGTAATTTATGCGTGTCTAATGAGATACACACTTTCTAGAAAGTTGTATTGACTAAGACTTCTAATAGTTAGCCTAGGATGTTGTACAATCAAGGAGTAATAAATACAATACACTGAATTTTAACATCAAGCATATGTTAAAGCAGAGTAATGGAGAAGAATTGGTTGGTATTACTTTTGTTGATGTAAGTTATTGATGAAACAAAAGTGAAATGGAAATCATACTGAATAACGAGAGAATTATAGAATGATTTACCTCAACTGATACATAAGGTTTATGTAGCCAATGAGAAACAACTAACTAGTATATTTAACTAAGTAACTAGTGTACTTGTATAACTAATTAACTAAGGTGTCTAATAGTTGGTCTATGAGCTAGGACACAAGCATGATTGTGTCTAATGATCAGACAATTATTGAATACCTAAGATTGTGCTCGGTTTGGTTGTTAATATGACAATTTACAACACACGCCTCTATTTTCTTGTCTTGTGTTCATAATCCGGCCGGAGCTACCATTTCAGCTAAACTAGGAGTCTTTTGAAACTGAGATAGAGAACTGAATCCTAGGAGTATTTGCACATCAAGAAACCGCTGCTTGGATGTTATTCTGTTGTTTCCGGCATTCCATGGTAGCCGCGGAGTAAGATTTCGAGTAAGATTTCGGGGATTGGTAACTTAACTTATGCGTTTCATCAGAATTCTTTTACTTTGATGCTATGGTGTTTACAAGTGAACGTGTTTTTGGTTTCAATTCATATATTGTATTAAGTTGTGGGATTTTGCCAATGAATTATAGCATTTCAAAAAATTATGGCAAACTCAACAACTCAATTGACTTTCTCTATTTCATAATTCAGAATAATACAAATATGTAAAGGTGATTCTGAATCGATTTTTCTTCTATAAATCATGAAGGCAATAAACACAACTTTACTTTAATGAAAACTTTTTAAGTGAATGATAAATAACTTGAGTTGAATTTTTCACGTCAAGATTAAAAATAAACACAACTTTACTTTTTTATTTTTGGTCAACAACACAACTTTACTTTAATCATATTCTTGATTAATTTATCTTTCATTGTTCAATGAGTTGAATTATTTACCATTACAAGTTTATAGTCAACTTAGTAACTAAAGCTGAATTATTTACCATTGCAAAGTGTTTTGTGAAGTGGAGACCACATTTTACATCATGTTCTCTCAAGAGACAGAGAACATGAAAAGTTTGGACCTTAATTGCCTACTGTCGGTAATCCCAACAATCGCACAGTCATTCACATCGTAAGTTCGATAATTCAATTTTAACCATTCATTTTCTTACAGCACAATTAAGCTTGTGTTTGGATCTGCGATAGAAAGCACACAAACACACGTCAATTTTGAAGCTACTCATTGTTGCTTCCACGGTGAAACTCGTTTGAACGTTGATTCCACTACAATTCCAATCCCATGAAATGAAACTCTCAAAAGGAAAGAGTAAAATAGGGTTGGCTATTACCAGCCTGAATCCTTAAGTAGCCATGGCATTCTGCCCAAATTTGTTGAAAATTGATTCTACAACTCATCACATAGAGTTGTGGTGTAGGACTACTCACTAGGAAGTAGGAAAATAATTTTTTTTTTCTACACAATCTGAAATTCACAATCACAACTGCGAAATTCTAAATTCATTTGAACTCAGGTGACTATGTTTTCCAGTTGAGCTAGACCTTACCAATTACGATCACTACTATTCTATTTCAAGTAATAAAATTAATTAACCGACCAGCAGAAATAATTATAACAAACATATAAAAGGAGACTCAACGATTATGAAAAGAATTTCATTGAAAGAATAGATTTGAAACAAAATAAATACAAAAAAGAAAAAGAGAAACTAAAAGGAAAGCATGGTCAATAGATGAATCAATCCAGCATTTGAAGTATGCTCCACTTTCCAAAGGTTTAATGAATGATGTAAGTAAGAACCAAAGCCAACAACATCAGTACACAGGCAATTCCTTGATCCACTGTTGTCCCTGCAAACAAAATAACACTCACTAAATTAATTTGTTCACAACAAACCCAATTTTAATTTAAACACACTCATCAATTATAATCAAAAATTGAAAATTGAACTTCTTCCTAATAAACCCAATTGGAACTTAAAAACGCCCATTATTTAATTATCATCAAAGCAGGAAAAAAATTGAAAATTTGCTTGTTTCCAACAAACCCAGTTGTAACTGAAACACATCCATTAATTAATTATCATAAAATTGAAAATTTACTTGTTGCTAACAAACCCAATTGGAATTTAAACACACCCATTTTACAATTATCATAAATTTTTTTTGCAGATTTATCTTTTCCCAACAAACCCAATTGAAATTTAAGCAGAATCATTAATTATTATCAAAAAATGAAAATTTACTTGTTCCTAACAAACCCAATTGAAATTTAAGCAGAATCATCGATCAATCATCATCAAAACTGAAAAAAAAAAAAAAAAAAAAAAAAAAAAAAGAAAAATCAAAGGGCATAAGATGTTACTACCATCACTAGTGGGAGCAGGAGCAGGTGCAGGGATCTGAGCATTGACAGAAGGAACTACAAAACTCAAAGCAAGAGAGAGCAAGAACATAGCAAAAAGCTGAACTCTAAGAACCTCCATTGTTGTAACGAACAAAAGCTAGTACACACTCAATTTTGAAACTGGTGAAAGACAATGTTAGGGTTTTATAATGGAACAACAGAAGATTGCTTTGTTTGAGAGAATCTCCGAAAAAAAACAACATACAACCTGGCTACCAATACTGGCCGTCGATGGATGACACGTGTATGGTCAGTATTGAATGCACGTTACATAGTACAACAATGAATATGTTCTTTCTCTTACCTGCCAGTCTGCCACTTGTTGATTGGTCGAATTTGTACAACCTGGTTTGTAACGTTTGTTTCTTCAATTGAGTTTGAATTTTTTTAGAATGCTATGAGTGCCTTGGGATATTCTTTATTAGACTATTAATAAAAAGGCTATTTTGTTCCTTAATTGTAAGCACAAATACCGAAGTTGTTAAATTGAATGCTTCGGAATTGTGAGTTTTTAGTATTATTTATTATTTTGTCTATAAATTAAAAAAGAAATATAATTTTGTATTGAAAAACCTTGTATTTGATTAACTTGGGCTTTAGAACATTCGTTAACCTTTTTTTTTTAAGAATTTCTTTACATACAATAATATTATACTAAACCTTTTTATAAAAAATAATAAAATAGGTTAGATTAAGAGCTTTAATATAAACAACATTTTAATTTCTAAATATATGAGATGCATCACAATAAATACAAAATCATAAAAAATATATATGAAATTGTTGTTAGTTATTTTGAATATCCATTGTATCTATAATTAGTCGATTAGATTATTAAATGTATATTTTGTTGGTATTTATAATTGTGAAATACAATAAAAGTTAAATCGATAACTTTCATACATTCAAAAAGTGAAATGAAATTTTTATTTTTTCATTTAAAGAAAATACTATCGACAACTCCAATAGTATTTATTAAGTTTTATATCAAGTTAAACTTATTTATACGAGATTTAAATTTTTTTCAATACATCTCTTTACTTTCAGCACTATTAGATTTAGACGTGTAAAAAAAATGTAGGTAGTATTTGTGCTTAATTTATCACTTATAAAATCGATTTGTAAGGTGATAATTGTCTCTCTATCTATTTTTCGCGTAAAATTTATTTATTTTTTCATTAATATTGTTTAATAAATAAAAAAAATTAAGTTTTAAGAAAAATTATATATTTAATTAAATTTTTCCATAAATGATTATCTCCTTTTAAATTGTTATTTTTTTGAAAGGGTCATGCTAACAAACTTGTTAAGGAAAAAAGAAGTAAATAGAAAATATCACGTTTGAAAATGTTATTTTCCTTTTGAAAATAATTAGCAAGAAAATTTAAAATCTCCAGAGACAATATTTGAAACGTTACATTGGACGGCTACCGTTGGCTTGGTCTACATATGATGGGGCCACAGTACAACTAATTCATGACAACTGCACACACTAATATGTTCCGTTAATCAATTATTTGAAATTCTCAATGACTTGACTGAAAGATAATAACTTATTAGCACTTTATATCTGTTGTACAACTGTTTGCCGTTTAAAGTTTGAGACTAATTCACAAACGTGTCTGAGTGTTTTTTACGATATTAGCTAATGAATGATTTTGATTTGGTGTTGCTACTTACTTGGTTTGGTAACTCTTATCATACAGTGTGTGCTCAACTAGGTTCAAATTCTTTACAGAATACTAGTATTTTTTTGGGTTTTTTTTTTTTTCAATAGCCTTTTTTAAAATAGAATTACTTAAGTCATAAGTTTTTATTTGAAATAGCAATTTCATTGAGGAAGTCTATTTTCCAAACGACGACTTTCTAAAAGAATTTTTTAGAAAAACAATTTTTTTTAAAATTTTTTTCCTCTTTGAAAAAGCACTTTTTTCTCTTTTAATTAATTTTTTTTTATAAAAAAAATAATTTGAAAAATCACCATTTGAAAAGTGGACTTCCATAAAAAAATCATCATTCCACATAGCGACTTGTAACTTAATAAAAAAAACAGTATTTAGATATATAAATTTGAAAAGGAGTATTTGAGTAAATTTTTTTAAAAAGAGTTATTTAAAAAAATACCTCTATTCTTTCATTCCCTTAATATAAAACTTATGACAAAAATTCATATTTATATTTGAGATGAATTTGTATACATTAGAAATACATTCACTCACATCTCACCATTTAGGGTGGGATTTGATTGAATAGTAGGATTAGAATCATTTTACCTTTTACATTCTCCATGCATAAAAAAATGTGAGACTCCACTCTTATATGTGAAAAAAAAAAAATCCTTCCGATGTACCAAGGGAGAAGGTAGGGCATATTCAGTTCTAAAAAATATACACAATTTGGTTGATAACAATGTCACATAATCATAAGCATGATGATTAAAATTGGAATTATCCTCGTCTTAAAAAAAAAGGGATTATCCATCACCAATGCACTTCACTTAATATTCGATTTCGTTATGGGAACCAAAGCAATGAGCAATGAGACCACCACAAAATACATACCGGCCAAGGATCAAACAAACAATTTCAAACATACAAAAGTGGGAGCTACATTCCCCATTAGCACACATCGACAACTAATGTTGCATAGTCGTTTTAAGCCGACGAAATTAACCTACATGAAGGTATTTGACCACAAATGCAATTAAAGTAATGTGGGCAAAGTGGTATTTGTATAATACCATCATTGACAAGATCAGGGTTTTACTGATGTTGAGAATAGATATCTTCACAGGGTTGAAGAAATGAGTTACTGTGGTAAATAGACTTGAACAAAGGGTAAAATATGAGTTACTACTTCAAAAGGATTACCTCATAAATACCAGTGCTTCTTGGATGAATCGTGATGTATAAAAGATTCTACCAATTAATTAGGTAAGAATTCAATATAGATTAGCATATTTGTCTGGCTACAGATTATGCTGCACAGCTAGTAATACCTACCTTAGTCAAAATAGTGAGCAAATAAAGAGGTAGACAAAGATAATCTTAATATATACACATTCTCAAAGCCTAATCATGATTAAGACAACAAGAAAGAAAAAGGAAGAGAAAAATACAAGTAATTTTTCTGTAAAGGAGGACGTCATTGGCAATACTTGGGTTAAAATTTAGTTGTTCGTGCTTGAGAGAAGCAAGGCAACTGGGGGATTGGGCCTTCAGACAGATCAAGTAATATTTAATCAGCTACTGGTTTGGATGGAATAGGTGCCAACTCCAAATAGTCAAAATCATCTGTTATACCAAACTGCATGGAGACACAAAGTGCATACATGATTTTGACATAAGCAACAAAGACCGAGAGTAGACAATCATAGCTATGTTTATCTTATACGATTAATAAAAGAATATGTGATGTGGTAAGATTTATAATATTACCAAGTTATATCAGTCCATTGAAGAACATTCAAACAAATATATCATTCCATTGAAGTAACCATTCAGAACCAAAAGAAGCCTAATAATTATCTAAGAGTTATATACAGGGCTTGCAGATTGAGGCATTAAACTGAAATGACTGACCTCCTTGTACATGTTTTCAAGTTGTTCCTTAGCCTGAGGGAAGTTGTTTGAACACCATTGCTTCAGAGTGAAAATATTGTCTGCACGATTTTTTTGCCACAACAAAAAAGATATAGTATCCATTACCATCAAAATGTGAAAATGAGAAATTTCATCATACTAAACACTCTATTCTCCCCTCCTAGATACAACTCTATACAGGGGGGGACAAAATGAACATGAAAACATAGAAAGTAGAACCTGTCCATCTGTTAGCTGATGTATGAGCAACTTCAATTGCTTCCTCTGCCAATATTAACACCAACACATCAGTGTCACAATTCCTAATAACAAGGAATTCAATTAACCTTCTAAATCATTAAATAAGTGTACAGATAAAATGAGAAGAAAAAAAAACATTTCTTAACTCATTGCTTCAAAGGCAGCGGGATCATTATCTCTATATTTTGCCAACTCATTCTGTAAATGTCAAATATTGTTTAACTGTTACAAAACTCTCGCAACAAAAGATCATACTTAATGCATTACTATCAAGCAATATGCAATCCAACCTTCAATTCATTATGCTTCAGCTCAATGGCTTTTAAATCTGCCAGGGCCGCTTCTCGTTCATCCTGGAAAAAAATGCAATGTTAGGACATATGATGGCCAGCCATTTGATATTGACATCTGGTAAAGAATGCATAATAACTCACAGATTCCTCTCGCCCCTTCTTTAATGCCTCACATTGTTCAACAAGTTCGGCATGCCGCTTCCCACTGCTTTGCAGATCAGTATCAAGTTTTTGATGCACATTCCTAAGCTGTGCATCGAGTGTACAATGTTGAAATTAAGTTACATTAGGATACAAATATAGAGTGTAATGGTAGTGAGAAGCGACCAACTTAACCACATAAATATGGTACAATACAACAGCATACTTTAGTAAATTTTTCAATAGAACTTCACCTGGTTTCCAGCACAGCTAGGAAGACTCCAGAAGTATACCTGAGAAGCAAACATATGAGCATTAATCAATTAGAGGACAAAGCTCAACTCAACCCGAAAAATCTTGGCACTTTTTGTTTTGTGATGGAACTCTCAAAACTATGAGTTTGACAAAAGCTATAACGTGTAACAACGCAAAACCAAACCTGCATTCTACATCTTTCCTTGTTTTCCTCATTCCTAGCCTAGTAATCTCATAGTAAAATAAAACATTCCTTACAAAGACAATCATTGTTGTCAATTGTGAATCGTAGAAAATAACAGTTTGTTCAAATTCCACTATACTGCAGTGTTATAGCCCTACTATAGCCACTATTTGACAACAATCTGTAAGTGCGTATGGCAAAACAATGGCGGTTTGTTAAAAGAGTTTAATTTATATGCACTGTTAGTGTAAAAAGTCTTACACAGTCAACAAATCATAACCAATCATATGGGTGACTTTATAAGTAGTGATGACAAAACCAAACATTACTAATGATCTAACGATTATGATTGATTGACAGTATAAAACAATTTACACCAACAATGTATATAAATTAAATTCTTGTTAAAATTCCACTAATTTATAGCATTTTAGGGCGCCACTATAGCCGCTATTTGACTACATTGGAGACAATAGAACTATGAAGAAGCATAACTTGCTGAGATGCAAACTTACAGAAGTTCCTATCTTATCTTTGGAAACAAGGTCATCATCCACCAAGCTTTGGACAACATCTTTTACAGACTGAGTAATAACACCCTTCTTGGGACCCATCTTCTCAAGCTCCTTAAGCTGAAATCAACAAAAGCAAATATATGATAAGTAAGCTAATGAATCATATGAAAATTTAAATAAACAAAAACAAAGTTCATTCATATTTTAAAAGTAATAATAACAAAGTTACTAAAAGTTGGTGCTAACCAGGAAAAAGTCTTGCGATTCATAAAAAATTTGAAGCATCTTTTCTCGCTTCTCTTCCAACGAAAGACCTCTTTTCTTTGACTGCACCAAAACAAAAACACATCAATCAAATTGCAATTCATTGAGACACAATTTGCAGAAGCCGTGTACCGATTCGGTACTCGATTAGGTTATACTTTTGAAGTGAATCCTAATAATTCCTAATTTATGCGATTTCATCAGATGAAAATGAAATTAACTAAAGTGTGAGCTATAGAAGTTAGCGATGCAAATGATAGGGTTTCAAATTTGGAATGAAAGAAGCATTAAATAAAATTAAATTAAACAATAATAATAAAATCGAATCGAGCATAGCGAAATGATGGAAGAGAAGATGCTGATCACCATTGCGATGGGAGCGGAGGAATGTAGCTGAAGATTCTAGAATCGCGATTCTCTCTGCTTTTAGCGGGAAAGTGGTTCCAAATATTTTCTCTCTATAATTTTCTCTTCAACTTTTTTCCTAAGGTTTTGTTTATATTTATGGAATATGGTGGATGGAATATAATGAAATGAAGTGGTACATGGTGAAATTAATTTCATTTTATTCCATCATCTTCTTTTATTTCTCTTCCCTCCAATTTGGGGTGCACAGTAAATAATTCAATTTCTTAAATTATTAAATATCAAAGTATCTATTCCTCTAAATTCGTTATTTATTGTTTTGTTTTGTTTTATTTTGCTTTTATAATTTTTCATTTCATTAATAAAAAATAAAAATAAAAAACTAATACTCAAACTCTATAGTATAAGCCGCTTCATTCATCTTGATTCTTGTCACTCACTCTCATCCAGTTATTAATATTCTCTCAATTTCTGATTTCTTTTTCCTTCGATATATCTGAAAACTCACTTCCAAGCAAAACCGGTTCTGAACCGGTCCAAACCGGTTTTTTTTCTTATTGTTTGGTTTCGTCCAAGTGTAAGTAACTTAACGAACCGCATAGCAGTTCTGGTAATTGCATCTGTTCCGTTAATTACCTCCGGTTCGGGATGACGGCGCAGCCACCGTCGAAGCCTCACGAATGGGAAACCCTAATAGAGAATTTTCAATCCGGCACCGGAATCGAAAAATGGAACTCTCTCGAACCACCTCTCTCCGATCTTCTTTTATCCTCTCTTCTCCGCAAAGACTTTCCTCATCAACTCAAACTCCAACTCCTCATCTTCCTCGACGAATTCTCCACTTCATTCTTCCCTCACAATCACCTCAACCGTCTCATTGAATCTCTCAAAATCGTTCTCCAGTCATCTCTCGAAGCCTCCGTTTACTTCACTCCGTTATTCAAGGAACACTTCATGATATCCGTTACCTCCGTTATCGTTTGTTTTTCCGAAGAAGAGAACGTTGAAACGGAAACGGAGAATTTAGTTGAACTTCTGTTAACGGTTATTAACCGTCCGAATTTCGGTTCCGATCGTCACGCACGCGCCATCGCCTGCGAGTGTTTGAGAGAATTGGAGCGATCGAAACCGTGTCTACTTTCCGATGTGGTTGGACATCTATGGAGTCTATGCCAGAACGAACGTACACACGCTTCACAATCTTACATCTTGCTTTTCACAACCGTAATTCATAACATTGTTCATAACAAACTCAGTGTCTCCATTCTCAATACATCGCATCCTATGCTCCCTTTCTACACGCCGCAGTGCGTGAATCAAGACGATTTTGGCTCTGGTTCGGGTTTGAATACGAAGGAATTGAGGAGAGCGTTGGCGTTTTTGTTAGAGTGGCCTCAAGTGTTAACACCGTGTGGAATGATGGAGTTTGTGTCTATGGTGATACCTGTGGTTGTGGCATTGGAATTGCAACCTTCAATGCTTAGGGTTCAGTTATTTGGGATGATTCATTCTTATGATCCTCTTTTATGTCATGTTGTTTTGACTATGTTTTTGCGTTTTATAGATGCTTTTGATGGTCAAGGTGAGGTTTCTAATAGACTCTTGTTGATTTCAAGAGAATCTCATCATTCTTTGGTGTTTCGATTGTTGGCTATTCACTGGTTGTTGGGTTTCAATCAATTGGTTCTCAATAAACAACAATCATCATATATTGAGAAGAAGAGTGAACATGGAAATGAAGCTTATTCAATTTTGTATCCTTCTTTGTTTGATCCATTGGCTCTGAAAGCATTGAAGCTTGACCTTCTTGCATCTGGCTCTGTATTGAGACTCAAAAGTGATTCAAATTCTAGTTCTCATGATGATGATGATGGTTGGATTGATCCGGTGAAGGTTTTTGAACAGGGTCTTCTTTCTGTATCGTCTTTTAAATGGTTGCCTCCAGCAAGCACAGAGATTGCCATTGCATTTCGTACCTTTCACAAGTTTCTTATTGCTGGATCATCTCATTCTGATAGTGATCCTTCCACCACAAGAAATCTGTTGGACTCCATGATATTTCGTACTTTGCAGGTGCTTATTAACATAACAGTATTTCCCATATTAGAATTGCATGTGGTTTTTGTTGTTATTGTTACATTGCATAAAGGAATTTCTAATTATAGGATTCTTGTCATGTTACTAGAACTAGAATCGAGTAAATTAAATGTTTTTGCATTGAGTTTTGCATCAATCTTGCTTTTGAAGTGAAAACATTCCATCACTTTAAGCTCAATTTTAATCTTATCAAATTTTCATAATCAAGTTCATTCAGAATAATAACTTTTGTCAAACTTTCATCCAAAGGTAATGTAAGTTACAGGAGAGATCAAATTCTATGGTTAAGGAGAATTTACTGCGACTTGATTTGTGGCAGTGTCTTTTATGTATGATGCACTCAATTAGAGTTCTGTTGTTCTTTCAGGTGATGCTAGTAAACATGATGTTGGAGAGTCGGAAACTTGTTCCTGTTGTTGCTGCATTTGTGGACCGTTTACTATCATGTAAGAAGCATTCTTGGTTGGGTGAGCGCTTACTTCAGAAATTTGATGAGCACTTACTTCCAAAAGTGAAAATGGATTATAAGTTGGTTTATTGCTTCCCAATATTTGATAGAATTGCTGAGAATCAGACAATACCTCCGAGTGGATTGTTAGAGCTACTCACAAACTTCATGATTTTCCTTGTGGAGAAACATGGCCCGGATACAGTGATGAAATCTTGGTCCCAAGGAAGCAGAGCTCTTGGAATTTGTCGAACTATGTTGGTGCACCACCATAGTTCTAGATTGTTCCTTAGATTATCTCGTCTACTTTCTTTCACTTGTCTCCATTTTCCTGATTTGGAAGTCCGGGATAATTCAAGGTATTGATCGCACTATGTATTCCTGCTTTTGACATAATCTGTTTTCCATGTTTTATCACTTCAATTTTGGTTTGTGAATTATATCTTGAAATTAGAGATGGCTAGGCTAAAGTTTAGAGGGTCTGCAGAAGTGGTTATTTAGTTTTTCTGATATTTCGTATGTTTCAGGACATACTTGCGTATGCTGGTCTGCATTCCTGGGAAGAAGCTTAGAGAGATCCTAAGCCTGGGAGGCACACTCCTTGGGATTTCACCTTCTTCACACCAAACCTCTTTCTTCAATGTTCAGTCACCTCGACCTTCCCAGAGATTCAAGACATTTAAAAACTTAACCTCCTGCATTCACTTTGAGCGTGTAACCCCATTGCTTGTTAAGCAGTTTTGGTCTTTGTCTTTATCAAGTTTAGTCGTGAGTAATAGCAAACCTGGTTATCTGGAGGGTATCAGGGACCTCGAAGCCCCTATCGAGGATAAGGAGTTTTCTGACAGTTCCAATTCTCAGGTCATTCCTGAAACTGGAAGAACAGATCAATCACATGAGCTGCTTCGTGTTATGGACTCTAAAGTTGCAGAAATTTTGAACACATTAAGGAAGTACTTTTCATGTATTCCTGACTTCAGATATATGGCAGGACTCAAAGTTAGAATATCATGTAGTTTGAGTTTTGAATCAAATACTTTCAATCGCATGTTGGGAATCAATAACACTGCCACACCCCAGGAAGAGATAGATGCACTTCCCGCTATATATGCTACTGTGTTAAATTTTTCCTCTTCTGCACCATTTGGATCAATTCCATCATATCGTATACCTTTTCTTCTTGGTGAACCTCACAGTAAAGATCATGCATCTCAAAATGCCGCCCTCAGTATAGTTCCTATTGGAAATGATTCCAGAAAAGAAGAAAACTATAGAGCTACCGTTGTGATTGATTTGGAACCAAGGGAACCGACACCAGGTATAGTTGATGTTCACATTGAAACAAATGCAGAAAATGGTCAGGTCATCCAAGGTCAACTTCAGGGAATCACAGTAGGCATAGAAGACATGTTTCTTGAGGCCATTGTTCCATCAGACATCCAAGAAGACGCAAGACCTCAGTACAACTTTAACGTGTTCACAGCTTTATGGGAAGCATGTGGCTCATCCTCTAGCACCGGGCGGGAAACCTTTCAATTGAAAGGAGGCAAAGGGATTGCTGCCATAAGTGGAACGCAATCTGTCAAGCTTCTTGACGTCTCTGCAACCTCTTTGATTCAGGCTACCGAGCGCCATTTGGCACGCTTTGTTGTAGGTGTGAGTGGGGAGCCACTTATTGATGCTGTATGGGAAGGGGGAATCATTCAGAATGTCATTTGGGAAGATGCTTCCCGTGATGCCTCTCCAGTTTCAAATCACAATTCAGGTCCACTTCGGCTTACATACAATAATGAAGAGTATGAGAAAGGGGCGATTATCAATAGCAGAAAAATGAACATGGGCTGTTTTCTTGTTCTAATATTTCTTCCACCGCGGTTCCATCTACTTTTCCAAATGGAAGTTGGTGATGTTTCAACTTTGGTTCGTATTCGCACAGACCATTGGCCTAGCTTGGCCTACATTGATGATTATCTAGAAGCTTTATATCTATCATAACAGCTCTTGTTTCATCTACATTGATGACTGCATAAAGATTACCAATCCTCAATCAGCTTGTGATTATGTATGTCTTTTTTATTCTTTTACAATGTACAGTTTGTTTATGCCATCTCTGGAATGGGGCTTTGCTGTTCAATACGAACACATTTTTGCTCATGTGCATTATTAGGTACATAATTCTAAGAAGGTTCAGTTATATAATTTCTTTTCCTTCACGCAGCTTTATTGCTTGAAAATAATTTGGTTAGGTAAACTTTGTTTGTTTGTTCAGTTCAGCTGATACATAGGAATCATAATAGGGTTAAAACAGCCCCTCCTCCAGTTCATGTCTGGTAAATTGAATTTTGTGAAATGAAAGAGTTTGTACTGTTACCTTATCATTTGTTTAAGGTGTTTTTGTTATATCCTTACCTGTAAATTTTAAATTCAACCAAGCTATTAGTCATGTAATTGAATATTAAGCTAAAGAAATGCAGTGCTCATTTCTGTGTGATCCTTTGAGCTATTGTGTGGAAAGAAAACAATGCCTATCAAGCTGTATATGCTGGGGTTCTGACACTACTAGATTAGGAAAGTGATGCAACTAGCTTAAGATAACTTATAAGAAATCTCAAATACTGACTACTTTAAATGTTATAGGTATAAGTTTTGATTAATGTAAATTTGGAATACTTCCATATTTGAAAAAAATTATACTATCCGAGTATCAACTAAGTCTTTCTAATGATGCATTGATAACGGATATATAATAAAAGTAATTTTCTTAGTTGTTGAATTATTGAATGGTTGGTAATAACTTTTTAACGGATGCATCCGTTAATCACTTTGAAAAATTGATGCCATATTGAAATGACAGCTTGTTGCTATGGTGGATGAATGATACATGTATAAGTACTTGGATAATTTCTTTTGGAACAAAAACAAGAGCTAATAACCGAATGCACATACGTCACACATGAATAAATTAAACATAAGATCAATAATGGTAGTCAATGGTGAGATAATTCATCACCAAACTTCAACGTCTTCTTTTGATGGTAAAAAAGTAAGTCATTAAATCTGCAAGGTTGCGAATTCGTGTCGTTGGCTTATTTGAATGTATTTAAATATATTAAATTTATTTATGAGTACATGATTAATGATAAGGTCTTTCCTATTAGATGAATATCATCCATTCACCTATATTTATTATATATATAATATATAATTCACCACCAAATTTTATGTGCTAATCCTTGATCCTAGAATCAAATGTAATATATATTCCTCCGGTTATATACATAAAAAAATTAACTAACTTCCCACTTAATTAGAATTATATATAAATACCATTTATTAACTTGATCTTATAAGAACATAAGTACTACTAAAAATGTCCTTATTTTTTTTATGAAAAAAAAAAGTTATGTGAATAAAAGTGTCATTGAAAAATAAAACTTTAAATAAAGAGCATTTTAAGAATGACATCATTTAATTTCAAAAGTAAAAATAATTTAATTTACTTATATGTAAAACCATAAAATATGGATATATATAAAAAGAAACGGAGAAACGTCAGGGTACGATGGTTTTGTTCGTAAATCAGATAAGAGAAGGATTAGAGGCTACAACAACAAAATTGAAGCATGTTATGTTCTTCAGGTTGAAATGTGGAATATGTACCGTCTGAAGCTGATTTGAAGAGAATAAATTTCGCATCTCATTGTAGAAAGTGACTAAAAAATATATAGTGTTACACAATTGCATCTTAGTAAGAATGTTTTCATCTTGGTGCAATGCCTTCACATGAATCATGATTGGTATGTTTAAGTTCTTCACCGAGGGAGAAAAACAAATTAGCTAAGTTACTCGATATATTTAACTTTTTTTATATTCATTCAATTGTTTTATTGTGGAAAACCCCTAATAGTTTATACATAATTATATTTAACGAAATTTCTGAAACTTGCGTTAAAAAAAAATCCATTTAATTTGATAGATTTATTTATTTTATCTTGTTGACTCTTTCCCTCACTCATTAAAAAAAAAAAAAGGAACTTAATGGCTTCAACTCTATCCATTAGTGATTAAATAATAGCCCTCTAGATACCGATGCTAAAACCACTTGACTATAAAGAAATGAAATTTACGTAATAGAAGAACATGTCCCAATCCAATTGATTTATGTATCTGAAAACTCCATTAGTTTCTTTTTAAACATCGTATTTTTTAGAAAAGATTGTCCTATTTCCTTATTTTTTTTCAAAATTTAGTGTAACATTAATTGTTATTTTATCAATAAAATATTTAACTATTTCTTCTAGAAATATGAAATTGTATAATAAAATAGTTAAAAATTATTTATCAATTATCATAGTTTAATTATTCTTAAAAATCAATTAAAAAAATTGGAGAGAGTAATCAACTTATCTTTCATAGTTTCATTTTCATTATCATCAATAGTGTTTATTTATTTACTAATTAAAATTTAAAATTATAAGTGTCTTTAAACCTTAATTCAATTGGTTAATGTTGATATTTTTATATTTAATATTTATCTCATATTCGAATGCTACATTTCACATTTGTACAAATTAATTATAGTATATAAAAAAAGTAAAATAAAAGATTGTGAATCATAAGTACGTACGTGGAATGGTGTGCAATGCAAATTATATAAATCTTACTCACGGACTTATTGAATCCTTTTCGTGTTTGGTTTCTTACTTTTTCTTCACATTTAATAATGAAATTAAACCTTTTGTTTCAAACTTTGAATCACTCTTTGTGCACCTCCTCATTGTTTATGCATATTTAATTATTTGAGTTTGAAGAGTCACCAAAGATTACTTATTTTTTTTATAACGAAACTCACATACTATTACTAAATGTGGAGAAATCAAATACTAGTCATTTTATAAAAAATGGTTATATTAAAATTTGATCAACAAACGTTAATGTATGTAATTTATAATATGAAATCCTATATATATATTTTTTTTTAAAATTGCATATTAAATGTAGAGAAATAAGTTATTAAATAATTAGTTATTAAATCTTCGTTCACACTTTAAACTTTATGTATTTATTTTGTAACTTTCTCATTATATCAATGCACAATTTTATTTTTACTTTTCTCACTTCTAAATTTAATATCAACTTTTTCCATATTCTATTAATCAGAGTTGCAAATATTATTATAATATTATAGACATAAGAAATTTCTCTCATGTTGCTCTTTTTTATGCGACAATTTGATGTGTTTAGGTAGTTAGTTTTTGTCAAAACCATCGATCAAATGCGTGTTCTATTTGACAGTTGACTCACTATTTTGTTTTCATGAAATGCTAAGTAGTTAATTTATTCTACCAATGAAAAAAATGTTTCCAATTTCTATTAACAAGTTTGTAACATTATAGAATTTCACAAAGACTCCAACTTCTTTTTGGTTCAATGAACAACTCAATTGGATTCATCTTGTTTCTGATTTTGTGTGTTAATGTTACAGTTTTAGTTCAAGCACAACAACAAACAGGTTAGCAGCATTTTCCATTAGCTAATTCTGTTTGAGTGAGTCTTTATTTTTCTGTAAATTTATTTATTCATGATCATGATGACATGTTTAAGTTATCATCAGCTTAATTAAGAACTTAATAACTAACCTTTCCTTAGAGAAGTTTACTCGTAACTATTACGAGGAGTTTACTTACTGAAAATAAGCTGAAAACAACTTATAAATATGTTTGAAATTATTAGTGTATTCAAATACTGCCCTATTTTGAAGTGTAAGCTAGCAAACTAATTTTTTTTGCTGAGAATGATTCAATTTTAACTTTGGGTTTGGTAGTTAGTTGTTCTATGTTAGTTTGTTGCTCTATATATAGAGAATTCATTGTATTCATTTCTTTATTTTTTCAATATGATTCCTTTTGAGAATTTCCTCTCTTTTTCAAGCTCTCAAGCTTCCAAGTTTACTTTCTTTGGTCCTGAGATTCCTAATAGTAATCTTGTAAACTAAATTATGGTATTTAAATAGAAGTTGTAATCTGTAACCCTAGACTTGAATGATAGAAAGGTATTCCAACCGCTCTACTATCAGTGATACAAACACAATTGTCTGAACTTCGTGATCAAATCTTGTGTATTATTTATTTGCGTTTTTCGTATCGGTTTTCTTTTGAAACAAATTTGTTGTTCTAACTTCTAACAATCTTGTATTTCTCAATCCATTTTATCTTTCTATTTAGGCTTCATAAGCATTGATTGTGGTGGTCCAGAGAATTTTGAGTACACTGATGATACAAAAATAAAATACAGCACAGATGGATCTCACATACAAACAGGACTTAACATGAACATTTCTTCTGAGTATGCATATCCAAAGAATCCAAATCTACCATTACCACTATCAGATCTCAGAAGTTTTCCTCAAGGAAAGAGGAACTGTTACCGATTAATTGCCGGAAGAAGAGGCAGTTTACATTTAATAAGAGCTTCTTTCTTGTATGGAAACTATGATGGAGAAAACAAACTACCTGAATTTGATCTCTATATTGATGTCAATTTTTGGTCATCGGTGAAATTCAGAAATGCTTCAGAAGAAGTTACATTGGAAATAATAAGTGTGGCGAAATCGGAGGAAACAAATGTTTGTCTTTTGAATAAAGGAGATGGAATTCCTTTTATATCAGCATTGGAACTTAGACCAATTAATAATTCAATTTATAACACTGAGTTTGGTGAATCTGCTTCACTTTTACTTTACAAAAGATTTGACATTGGATTAATCAATGGAAGTGGTAGATATGAAGATGATGTTTATGATAGAATTTGGTTTCCATTTAGTTCCTCTTCGTGGAAATCTTTAAATACTTCTTCAGAAATTGATGTTAATGGAGATGGATTTAAAGTACCATTTGAAGTTATTAGAACTGCTGCTACGCCAAGGAATGAAAATGATAGTTTGGAATTTTCTTGGATTCCAAGTAATCCAAATTTGAAATTTTATGTCTTTTTGTATTTTGCTGAAGTGGTGAAACTTAAGAAAACTCAGCTGAGAAAATTCAATATTTCTTGGAACGGTTCTCCTTTGACTAAATCATTAGTACCAAGCTACTTGTACGCAAACACTGTTTTTAATTTGAAGTCGTTGGTGGCGAACGAGCATCGAATTTCAATACAGAAAACCGAAGATTCGACACTTCCACCTATTCTTAATGCAGTGGAGATTTATGTACTAAGACAAGTTGAAGCACTTCCAACATTTGAAGAAGATGGTATGATATGTTTTATAATCTTTGGTAAAATTTCATGTGAAAAGATAGTGAGTTTGTGACAATGCCTACCCTACTGACAATTGAATAAGAACAAAGTTCAATGTAGTTTATGAAGCAATGACACAAACAGCGGACACTACACTGGTACAAACACATAAACACTGGTAATAATTTAAGAAAATAGAAGTAATTGAGTGTAACCACATGTCTTCACATCGTATCAGTGTCCGACACTGATACGTGTCGGAACACCAGACGCACCTTCAATTCTAGTAGGGTGCACTCTTACCAAACAATGGTATTACTTCCAGATGTTTTTAGTTTGAATAATTATACCTTTTTAAGTGAATTCAGTTATATTTGAAAACAGTTGAAGCTATAAGGAGCGTAAAAGAAAGTTATAGAGTTCAAAGAAATTGGGTAGGTGATCCATGTGAACCAAAGAACTTCACTTGGGAGGGCTTAAAATGCAACTACAGCACTTCACTTCCTCCAAGAATTGTATCACTGTGAGTGAATCTGCATTTCCTTTTCCTTCTTTTCAATTCTCCCATTCTAAAAGTCCTTCATAAATGAACATATGTATCACTTTGGACTATGACTTCAAATCATGATATTCAATTTTATAAGAATACATTCTCTTTTTTATAGGAATCTGAGCAGAAGCAGTCTGAGTGGGACAATAGCTCCTGCCATTTCCAACCTGTCTTTCTTGGAATCTTTGTGAGTACATATATTGTTATAATGCTCTTAAAGTCTTAGCATTTAGAATATTTCTCCATTCTAGATATATTATACTGATATCACATTAAGTACATTATTTTTATTCAGGGATTTATGTAACAATAGCTTAACTGGATCAATGCCTCAGTTTTTGGAAGAATTGAGTTCCCTTAAATATTTGTAAGTCTTTTTTTATGATGGTCACAAACTTGAGACATTTTATATTGGTGCTAAATTGGTAATGGCTAATGCAAGAAAACTCAAATTATTTGCAGGAATTTAAGAGGCAACCAACTTTCAGGTTATGTCTCTACCACTCTCTTACAAAGATCAAAGACTGGATTACTTACTTTGAGGTATGTCCTATAAAAGAAGACCATGATATGCTCAATGCACTAGCATTGAGCAGTGACACAAACACCTGACACGGCATTGACATGTCGACACTGATAATCATTTGAGAAAACGAAATATTTGAATGTAACCATACATATCAATTTCAGACATTGGACATACCTTTAGTGTGAAGAGTCGGTGCTACATAGTTGGTGCAAGTTGAGTAAGTTTAATTTGTCTAGAATAATAGAAAAGAAAAATAAGGGCAAGTATGAAGCATATCAAGATGTGTAGAAGTGTCATCAAATATCTTTATGTGTAATTATGACTAGATAATCTCGTTTTCAACATTTTTATAGGGTGGATGATAAAAATCTCTCTGATTCAGATTCAAGTAACAAAAAGAAGGTAATTGTTTCCATTGTGGCATCACTATCATCAATTTTAGTTCTATTGGTCTTTGCCATTCTCTATTGGAAGCATAGAAGAAATGAACAATCAGGTATATCTTGCTTTAATAATGTTACTTCTTCCATATGATTTTAAAAACCTGAAGATTTTACATATATAAAAAAAACAAGAAACTTTTCAAAGTGAAGAGCTCAGCTGATTTAGTGTATATTTGATTTACAATTGAAAAACTGTAGTTGAAATTCAAAGACAACCTTAAACTCATTGTATTTGTTTCTAAATTATTAAGAGGAGGAGATGAACATGGTGTATAAAGGAGTAAAAACTGTAGAATCAAAGAAATGGCAATATACTTATACTGAGGTGTTGGAAATCACCAACAACTTTGAAATGATCATTGGGAAGGGAGGATTTGGACCTGTTTACTGTGGTCAGATGAAAGATGGCAATAAAGTTGCAGTCAAGATGCTTTCTCCATCTTCAGCTCAGGGGCCAAAGGAATTTCAAACTGAAGTAATCTCCATTCCTTTTTAACTGTCGTTTTTGCAAAATAATTTTGTTTCTATTTATTTCTCGTTTTAAAAGTTCAATGCAACAATGACTATTGTTTTATCCATAACTAGCAAAATACCCGTGTGTTCGTTAAAAAGGGGAATAAGATAAATAAATAGTTAAGAGTATATAGGAAAAAGATAGATAGTTTTATTAAAAGTAACAAAATTTATTAGTTGTCTTCATACATGTTCAACCACTAGGCTACACAATATACATTCAATGAAAATTCTATTAAATATCAGAAACATCAATTTCCAACAATTGAAAATAATGATGATTTGCAGGCTGAACTTTTGATGACTGTTCATCACAAAAATTTGGTATCCTTCATTGGCTATTGTGATGAAGGTGAGAAGATGGCACTCATATACGAGTACATGGCCAGTGGCAACCTGAAAGATTGCCTCTCAGGTAGGCTTTCCATGCTCCCTATTGTGCTTAATTTACTTTTTGCACCCTTTCTGATATTATTTAATATTTGATGAAAGAGAGCATGTTTCAATGTGATTTATATGATTGCAGATAAAAATTCACATTGTTTGAGTTGGGAAAGGAGACTTCAAATAGCAATTGATGCTGCAGAGGGTCAGTATATCTTCACTTTTAAGGAAGCCACTAGTCCTTCTATATATCTACTTTTTTGCTTTTAAATTCTTATATTTGGATATTTTCTTACTTTCATACTTGTAATATGTATGGTCTAAATATTTTCTTATAGGTAAATGTTAGTTGATATTCCCTTCAGAATGAAATATAAGCAAAAATAGTATTTGAAAAATTGATCTATCTAGTTACAAATAAGACCAAATACAATTTTTGCTTATATTTCATTCTAGAGTAATATATTAGTATTTTCTCATTCACCAAGGTTTTAACCCTAATCCTTTCACTCCTTCAACTCATCTGATAGGTTGAAATGGCATTCTTCTTTCAAACATATTTTTGGATTTAGCAAAAGGAATAAAAGTTTTGCTCATTTTCTTCAATTGATATCACTTTGTTCAATTGTTTTCTAGATGGTTTAAACTAGTCTTAGTGCTTGTTTCATAATATTTCATACATGCCTATGTTACTTTACTGTGACTAATAACTAGCTGTCTTGTATATGCATGAATAGTTTTGTTCAACTATATATATATATATATATATTATAACTTTTAATTATGTTTTGATGAATGGTGTATTTGGATTGAAGGATTGGACTACCTACACCATGGATGCAAGCCACCTATAATACACAGAGATGTAAAGTCAGCTAACATTCTTCTAAGTGAAGACTTAGAAGCTAAGATAGCAGACTTTGGACTCTCTAAGGTGTTTAAGAATCGTGATAACAGAAATGCAGAATCTGCAATGATTCATGTTGATGATAGAAACGAAACATCTACAATCATGGGAACAATGGGTTATCTTGATCCAGAGTGAGTCCTTATTCAATTGATTCTTTTAAATTTTGATGCCAATAACTCACAGTATGATTCACAATTACAATCAAAATGGTTCACTTAAACATTCAATGTGACATTTAGAGGATCCATTTGATTTAGGTGTTTATTATATAAGCTATTTTAAAGTACTTAATTACATAAACTATTTTAGTAATAGTGCTTATTGGAGACACCCCCTATTTATTTTTCTATTACATAAAAACCACATACAAATACATATTTTTCTCTTGTCATGTATTTGCCACGTGAAATTAATTAACTACATTGTGATTTATACATACAGGTACTACAAATTAAGAAACTTGAATGAAAAAAGTGACATATATAGCTATGGAGTAGTACTATTGGAATTAATCACAGGTCTCCCTGCAGTGATGAAAGGAAAGCCATCAATACACATACTTGAGTTTGTATTACCACAACTTGAAAAGGGTGAAATATGTAGAATCATAGATCCAAGACTCCAAGGAAAATTTGATATAAATTCAGGATGGAAAGCATTAGGATTAGCAATTGCATGCACTGCATCAACCTCAATTCAGAGACCAACAATGAGTGCTGTGTTATCAGAGCTGAAACAATGTGTTAAATTGGAGTCACCTAATGATAGTGAAATATTTGTGGCACCAAGACATATCTACAGTGAACTTTATAGTTCATCTGAAGCATTTAAATCAATAGATAGTCAATCTATGACATATTCTTTCCCAAGGTGAATGTGTATTTTTAGCTACTAAGAAGTATTTATTTAATTTTGTAAATTTTAATGAAACTATAAGATGAATGACATTTAGATTCTAGAAGTAGCATTCTTTTGCCTTATTTTGAGTAATATAATAACATATTCCTTTTGTATTATTCATCATATCTACAACTAATGAACTCTCTTGTGCATTATTTTGTGATTAGATGTAGATGTAAAATTTATTTGAATTTAATTAAAATACACTATCAGTGTAACTTTTTTTTTTTAACATTGTCAATCCATCATAACCGTTAGATCGTTAATAATATTTAAATTTTGCAATAACTACTATTAAAATTACTTATATGATTGGTCATGATATCTCGATTCCGTAAAACTTATTACACTCTCAATTTATTATAATATTTGTAGATGAATATTATTTTACATAAACATTCAATTATAGTTTTCTAATTCTCTATTAGAAATGTCAACGAGGTATGACTAAAGTAGAGAGTAATCTACGTCATGAGAGATTTTCTCTCGTCTCAGTTGCTACTTATGATTAGATCATAGTATACAAAATCTTTATAAACTTATTGAATTGAAGGAATTTTTTAAAGAAAATTGAAAGTTGTAACATTGTAATTAAGAAATTAAAATATATTTAGATGTCAATTAAATTGTTAATAGTATGAAGCTTTGAAGGGAAAAGGAAGAGTAGTTTACAATTGGAGCAAGACATTTTCTCAGTTGCACAATTTAGAATCTTTAAGAAATCAGCAGCATCTTTATGGCAGTAATATAGTTCTATTGAAGAAAGGATCAGTTCTTTTATCATGTGTTTGATAAAGTTCACTGTCATTTGTCAATACAGGATATCATGCAGAATACATCATAAGAAAAATATAATATGAAAATGTTGATTTCATGGAAAGTTACAATAATATTTATATATAGTTAATTAACTAACTAATTTATTAACTAACTAATTAATTTATATAATATGAATCACGGTTAGGTAAAGATGAGACACACCATTTGTGTTTTTAGTTTATAAACTAAATTACAAAGTACATTTTTGAAATAGCAAGTTTTCTTATTTTGATTTAATGTCATTGATTATTCAAAAATATTGGTAAATTAAATATTGAATTTGTGGTATCAGAAATAAAATTGTTAGAATTTAAATTTAA
>JBBPBT010000899.1:5266472-5277599 GCA_037974875.1 Cicer bijugum | reverse complement strand
AAATCAAACTTCATATGAAATTATCAAAAAAATTATAAATTTGTTTAATAATTGTGATATTAAAATTATATCCAATTAAATACGAATTAAAAGTATATTTAAATTAAGAAAAATACTAATAACTATGAAACATTTTAAATATGACTTTTTTTAATTAAAAGTATATTAAAAATTATGCATTTAAAGAATTCTACTTTTCTTTTTTTCAAAACTAAATTACTATTTTTTAATTCTTTGAAAATTCATTTATAATTATTAATAATATATTGATACGTGTGTATAAAACTATCCAACTATATTGGTTTTATATTCATTGAATTCAATTATGATATAAGGTTTGCAATTATATGTAGTATATATAGGGCATAGGGCATGTGAAAAGTGAGTCCTTCCAAGAGACAAGCATATCTAAAATGGGTAGAGTATAGGGTAAGGGTAATAGTGCCTTTCCTTTAATCTCTCTGACATCTTTCTGTCTCTTATTCTTCCCTCCCTACACTTGTCACTTCGTTAGTTTCCTTTTTTTGTCGTTTTGTACACCTCCATTCCTATATTATTCTATACTTTGCAACTTGCAACACAATTCTCTCCAACTCTAACTACTTTTTTTAGCTCAAAATTAATGCCACCAATTGCAAAATATCAAAATTTCTTGTAAAATTTGGGAGGTGTCGTAGATTGTCTTTATTCTATTTTGATGAGCACAAATTGTCCATTATATATATACACAAAAGAAATAAGCTAACATGTTTCTAAAGACACAATTAATAATTTAAAAGTACAAATTTTAATTTAAAACTAATATTTTTAATTTTTAATAAAAAAATTAATTTTTAATATTTTTAATACTTGTCCTAAAAACACATTTATTTCCACTAGGTTAGTTACTAAGTTTTATCCAATAGTAACCAATTTAGTGGAACTAACTAAAAAACAATAGCAAAAACAATGATACAACACGCTTAAGAAAAAGAAAAATTATTTATAGAAATCTATACACCTTGTGTACATCAAAGTCTATTATTTGTTAGGTGTACTCATAATATATTGACAAAACAAAAAACAAAAGCTCATAATATGAAAATTCATGATTTTTTATTGGCATTCTCAATTTAAAAAATTTCCTCGAGAAGTAATAATATTTCAAAAAACCAAACATCTAAAAAGAGTTTATCCGCTAAAAAACATATATCTTTTCTCAAAATAAATAACATTTTTAAATTTACAATTTAATATTAATTACAATTTTCTAATTATATTCTCTTATTAATATTGTATACACAACTTTTAATTTAATATTTTTTTATTTTACATTAATAATAATAAATACAATAATATTAAATAGAATTATTTTGATAAAAACTCAATTAAATTACCCATTATAAAACATATCAATATATACTTTTCATAATATGTATAAAAGGTGAAATCAATTATTTATTGGAACCGATCAAGCGAGTATTGTGTTTAACTCTCTCAAATCAAAATAATCCATTAAGGGAGATAATCGTAAGTAATAGTAATAATGTCAAATATTTACTCGAAAAAAGGGACCCACATGGACTTTGGTATGGTGGCCCTATTTTATCCGACATAAACTACACCATTGGTATGGAGTACCATAAAAAAAAATCATGCACATGGGACTGCCAATGTATACGATCCACGTGTCCTTCACTTGTTTCACCACACATACACGTGTACCTTGTCGTTTAGGCCAAATAAAACACTTGCTTATAATTCACTCTCTACGTGAAAAAAGATTTTTGATTCAAAAATTCAATATTAACACTCACTCTTGTTCTTCTCCTAAGTTAAATTAGAGTTCTTATACTATAGTTTAGAAGTATAAGATCAAGAAATAATCAAATGTTCTAAGACCATTAAAGAATTCGACATACTTGATTTAGATAGTATATATATATATATATACTTTTCACCTAGATTTTGATATAAAGATGAAGTATTACCCTCTCTCAGCTTCGATTCTAATTCTAGTTATATGCTTCCTCTAATCTCAAATTTTAGTTCCAAAACTTATTTTTTTTATTTAGTGTTGGTCCTTTCTGTGACCTTTAACCATACCTAACAACCTCACCTACCCTATTAATAGAAACTTATTTTACTTATGAACTTAATGAGTCCTATACCACTAAAATCCATCCCTAAAAGCGTAAAGTTTGTTTATACTTTTTTTTTAGTTATAGTACTACATAATATTATTTTTATTAAAATTTAATTTATATCTAATATTATTGTAAAAAAATTATACAGTCAATCAATTATAATTATTAAATTTTAAATATTTTTTTTATTATAACTATTTATAAAATTAATTATATATTATAATTTGTCAAATATTTATTAATGATATTTAAAAAAGATACATAATTAAAAAAATACTTTTACACGAGTATTTTACTAATAAGTCGTAAAAATGTTTAAAACTAAAGTCCAAAACATATAAAAATTAGTTATATTATTAAACATCACATATAAAAAGAAATATTTTATAAATATTGGATGAAAGAATAAATAATTAATATAACATATAAAATATTTATATATATAAAAAGTATTTTAATAATAATCAATTTAATTTTAGATAATAAAAGTGCAAAACGAAAAATAATGAATTTAATTGGTGGGAGAATGAGAGATGGTGCACTAACGTGAAAGTAAGTTCTCACAATTGTGGTGCTGTCAACATTTGTAGGATTTAGAAGATCGAGTGACCTTGCCCACATGATAATGATTGACATGACACAAACTAAAGAAAAAGGAAATAATGTTAACAAAATAAAAAGGAAATAGTTGAAACATAGTTCATGTACTAATTTAGTGAATATACGATGAACTATGTTTCTATTCTTGTGTTTGACTTTGTAGTTTTTCCAACTCATGTCATATTTTTTTTAACTATTTTTCGCTTTCGGTTCTTTTTGCAACGTTTTTACGGTATTGTTTTTTAATAAAAGTCGTTTCGATGAATTAAAAAAATATTAGTATTGTTTATAAAATCTTTAATTTTTAATTTAGACTACTTTAGTGTACGGAAGCACTAAGTAAATAGTAGTTAATTTATATTTTATAAAAAAATATTATAATTCATATCAAATTTATAATGTAATGTGGTGTGACCAGTGCTTGGATGGTACCAGGCCCAAAGTGGTAAAGTCTATCCAATAGTGAATGGTTTATTCTTAACCACTAAAATTATATATAATAACTCCATTAATTAAGCTTAATATCACGAAGAGTTTAGATGTTCGAAAAAAATTATTTAACTATTAATTTGAAAACCAAATATATCGGTACATGTAAAAAATTTACACATGTGCAATATAATTTCTCAAAAAAGTTATATAATTTAGTGCTCTTAAAACATCCCAAAGGCCTTGTAATAAGGTGTTTTCAAATGGATTATAGGATTTTTCTTTAAAAAAATTGTACATTAAAACTATTTTGGCTTAAAATACAGATAACATGTATAGTTTTAATATTTGGGAATAAGAATTTTTTTCAAATGGTTATGGTTGATATTTAATTTGGAGAGTATTTTCTCCAAACAAATACTCATATTCAATATTGGGCTCATGGTTCAAATGTGATTGGTCCATTTCTTGCTATCTCAGCCCAACAAATCCAAGCCTTTTTAATCTGCATGTGACTAAAGTCTATAAACTAGTAACTGACTTGTCTATAGTTACTTAAGAGGTTGGTCCATTTTTGATACAATAGCTAGATAAATTATTACATTATAATATTGTTGGTTTAAATTTTTTCGCTATGAGTTTATGTGATTTATTGTCATTAAATAAATATTTATTTATTGTTGATTTGAATATTTTTTAATATACGAGTTTATGTGATTTATTTTCTTTAAAAATTCAATTACTATTGTAAGTAAATTATTGTTTATAAAATTTAAATACTTATTTCATATGACTTGTTGTCGTTAAAACATATAAAAAGAATTTAATCGACATTTGAACACATAAAAATAAAGAAAAAAATAAAAAGATAAAAGAATTAAATAATATATTTCATATGAAATAATATATAAATCAAAATGGTAATTGAATAGTTGATGTATCTAGTTAAGAATTTAGTTCAAATACATAAATTTTTCAACTACTATTTTTATTTATATTTTATTGCGTAAACAATATACTTTTTAAGAATTTAATTACGATGTTCTGTAAAAAAAATTTAAAACTCATCCAAACCATCACTTTAAAAATAATTACAATAAAAACAAAACAAAATATCCAACGGTTGTTATGGAATGAAAATTATAAAAACTTTTCCATTAAATGAATTAAATCCACTTTTTTAAAAATTAAATCATATCTATTTTTAAGTGAGAATATTGAAATAAACCAAACATGCCATAAATGAGAACAAGAAACGTGCTTCTTTCTATTTGAGTATAACATATGAGTGAATCTTAACAAACATAAAGAAACATCCAACCAGGTTGTTAAATAGAATATACAGAACAGAGTAAGAGTGAGACTGAAATCAAAGATCTCAACAACAAAAAAAGTCAACACAACGATTATAATTTGTTCATCAGACAATAACACAATCATACATGTTAATGGACTCTCCTTTGTTGGGACCGCATCATGTTCTTCCCAATAAATTCAACCGGAAATTTTTTCTATGTGTCCTTCTCTTCTTTCTCGCTGTCATCACGAGTTAGTTCTCTTTTTATTACAACTACTTTTATTTATTTTTCTCATTCCATTTGTGTTTTATTCATGATTCATCATTATTAAGCTGGAGATAAGTGATTTAGATTTATGAATTTTTAGATTATTGATTCTATTGTGGTATAGATTACATTTCAATTAATTCATTTTCTCAAATTATTATAGATGTGGACGTGTTAGAGTTGTGTCTCGTGTCAGGTATCTGTGTCAGTGCTTCATAGGTAATAAGAAAATGAATTCAGACAACCACCATGATGAATTTGAAAAGGAAAAGTTAACTGGAATTAGAGCATTTTCTCATGATTTTCATAGCTGTTTGTTTTAGCTTTTGAGATATCTCAAGTGATTTCAGTAGAAATATAAAAATAAAAATTAAAAAAAAAAACTTTGGTCAAAAGGGCATTTTGTAAAGTTATGTGATTTGGCCTTGAGGTGAGTCTTAAGGATGAGTAGTATATTCATTGTAAGACTAAATCATGGTTGGTTGTTAATTGTTATTGGAATTGGATACTCTGGTTAATATGTCTTAGGTTGCTGTAAAATTCTGATAAAAGAAACATTCATGCACTGGTTTCGGATGGATGTATCGGAGGAATGTAACACATGACAGCAAAAACACTAATCTGGTATAGATTATAGGAAAGATACATTTGAGAAGCTGACTGGTATATTGTAACTTGTGTACCAATACATTTGCTTCACATTAATGAAATTTGTTTATCATATTAATGTACCGTTTCCGATGCTAAGTGCAATTTCTTTTCCAGTTGTTGGGCTAGCAATAAGAGGCAACATAAGTTTTGAGATATTGAAAGGGGCCAATGAGGGAGATGTTGTTGAATCAGAAATTGGAGTTGTTGCAGCTGACGATGCTCGGTGTTCGGCAGTTGGTGTTTCAATGCTTAGGCTTGGTGGACATGCTGTTGATGCTGCAGTGGCCACTGCGTTATGCGTTGGTGTTGTTTTTCAAGCTTCAAGTGGCATAGGAGGTGGCTCTTTTATGGTTGTGAAATCTTCTTCTAGTTTCAAAGCTCAAGCTTTTGACATGAGAGAAACTGCTCCTTTAGCTGCTTCACAGGTTTGAGATTATCTCTTTCTGCTAAACAATTGAACTGGTTGAAACTCATAATTTAAATCGCCGAAATAATTGCACCAAATTAATATTTCGGCTGGAATAGTATTATGTCGTTTAGAAGTACACTTCTGAAAGCAACTTACATTTGTGTAAATGTTTGACTGTCAAAGCAGAATATGTATCAGACCAATCTTGAAGCTAAGTCCTTAGGAGCCTTGTCAATGGGAGTTCCTGGTGAATTAGCTGGCCTTCATGCAGCTTGGTCAAAGTATGGAAGATTGCCATGGAAGACCTTATTCCAACCGGCTATAGAACTTGCGAAAAATGGTTTCGTAGTGTCTCGTACTCTCGGCGAATACCTAGCTAAAGAAGAAAGCAAGATAATGAATGATCTTGGGCTAAAAACCATATATGCACCTAATGGAATTTTGTTAAAAGAAGGTGAGATATGTAGTAATGTAGAACTTGGACAAAGCTTAGAGTTAGTGGCAGAGGAAGGGCCACAAGCTTTCTACAATGGAACCATTGGTGAGAAGTTGGTAAATGATGTAAGAGAAGCTGGTGGTATTTTAACAATGGAGGATTTAAGAAATTACAAAGTGGAAATTACTGATGCAATGATTGTGAATGTCATGGGATACACCATATATGGAATGCCACCTCCTTCAAGTGGAACTGTTGCTCTTTCTCTGGTTTGTAGATTCATATATCTTCCTTTATTCTATTAGTTATTTCTTTACCAACGTATCTCTAATTATGTTACACCTTTTTCTGCAATTTGTAATCAATACTATGATCGAAACATATAAAATAATATCGGTTTTTAATAAATTTAATACTACTACCAATTTTTTGAAGTAGTAGTATCATTGCAAAAATCTACTACCATTGTATGCATATAAACTCTCATAGTTAGTATATGAACAGGTCCTAAACATCTTGGACAGTTATGGAAATCCTGATGCTGCAAAGGGTAATTTGGGTATACATAGACTAATAGAAGCTTTGAAACATATGTTAGCCGTTCGAATGGACTTGGGGGACCCCGAATTTGAAAACATTAGTGGAACTGTATCCAAAATGCTTTCTCCGTCTTTTGCGCAAACTATTCAGCGCAAAATACTCGATAACACTACATTTCCTCCAGAGTACTATATGAACAGGTGTGGTCTATTGTTTGTAGTAATTTGAATGTGAATTAAAAACTTTACCTTTTGCTTGATATGTTGCAAACTAACTAAGTTGGTAACATAAAGGGTATATCATATGCATGGCATATTGCAGGTGGAGCCAAGTTAGAGATCATGGAACAAGCCATTTGTGTGTTGTAGATGCTGATAGAAATGCTGTATCACTGACAACAAGTGTAAACCGGCATTTTGGCGCGGGGATTCGTTCGACTTCAACTGGTATTGTGATCAATGATGAAATGGATGACTTTTCCATACCTACTGATATATCTCCTGAAAAGTTACCTCCAGCACCAACTAATTTTATTGAACCAAACAAAAGGCCATTGTCTTCCATGACTCCTATTATCGTCACAAAGGTATTTCTTAAAACACAAGCTTATTGTGAATTTTTTCCGTTCAAAATTCATTTTATGTAAGCCACTAGTAATGCTAAAGCGAATCGCTCAGTTTAGAGGAGATTGTCAAATCTGACAAAAAAAAAAATATCTTTACTCGATATGATATTGACTTGGAAACAAAAGTTTCACATGATAAAGTCGTGTAAAATTTCAATACAAGGTTATCTATCTCCGAATTCATACAGGAAACTTTTTTTTGCTATGCTTTTGTAGGATGACCAATTGGTTGGGGTAATTGGAGGAAGTGGTGGAATGAACATTATTTCAGCAGTGACTCAAGTCTTTCTTAATCATTTCATCTTAGGAATGAAACCTTTAGATGCAGTTTTGAGACCAAGGGTCTTTCCCAAGGTTCTAACTCCTCTGTATTTATATAATAATGGTTAAATATGATATTAATCCCTTCAATTATAGCGTTTTATATTTTAGTTCCGGCAAATTTTTGTTTAAATTCAGTGACTGAAAATTAAAAAAATTGTTGCTTTTAGTCTCTGACGTCATACGTGGCCCAATAAAATCATGCCACTTGGCTCAAAAACTGAAGTCAAAGACTAAAAACAAGAACTTTTTGAATTTGCAGGAACTGAATCCAAACTAAAAAACTAACGCTATAACTGTAGGGATTAAAATCATATTTAAACATTAAATAATTTATTTATGTATGATGCTTTTAACTACTATCTAATTTTTTTTTTATCTTTATCTAATGTAGCTAATACCCAATTGTGTTTGCTATGAGAACTTGACTACTCATGATGGTGATCACATTGAAGTTTCAAAAGAAAGTAGACTTTTCTTGAATGAGAGAGGTCATCAACTGAATGCATCTCAAGCACTAGCTATTACTCAGCTTATTGTTCATACTCCTAAAATACCTATTAACATTAATAGGAAAATTGGTGAAGACACTAATTCATATGTAAAGCATGGCACTCTAATAGCAGTAAGTGACCCAAGAAAAGGTGGTTGTCCTGCTGCTGTTTAAATTTAATTGATCAATTCATATTGATATTTGTAAAATTAAAAATTAAAAAATTAAAAATATAAATCATTATTTTAATCAGAACCTTTGTTCTATCAATGTTACAATATTCATGTGTAGTGCTTGTTTGAAGCTATTGTTGGTGGGAGAAATGAAGTGTTTGGATTAGTTATTTTGAGTGCTCTTTGTAAACTATTGAATACTTTTGAGTATTTGTATTAAATTTCTTTTGTAAATCACCCAAGAAGAAAATTGTATATATTTTATGTGTATTTGAATTGTATTTGCATATATATATATATATATATATATATATATATATATATATATATATATATATATATATATATATATAATAAGGATCCTTGCTCCAACTTTGGATGATGTTGAGCACATCAACAATACCCTTTTGTCATTGATTCCAGGTGAAGAAAATGAATATTTTAGTTCAAATTCAGTATGTGAATATGATGCAAATGATCTACAAAGTTAATGGTGCTCTAATGGATTCTTCAACAATATTAAGTGCTCAAGTATTCCAAATCACAAGTGAATACTTTAAGTAGATTGTCTTGCAATGTTAACGAAGAATATTGATCAAGTTGTTAGGTTGTGTAACATAACAAAAATTACAATCACTCACTTGGGCAAAAATTTATTATAGATAATTGTCATCACAGGAAAAACTACGGGTGATAAAATTTTAATTTCAAGAATGAATATGATTATGAGAGATCGGGTTTACCATTTAAGTTTATAATGAGACAATTTTCAATGACTCTTTGTTTCACAATGATAATTAATAAAAGTCAGGGTCAATCACTTTCTCATGTTGACATATATCTTCCTAAAATAGTTTTGACACATGGACGTATATCTCCTGAATTAATATCAATATTTATTTAAAAAATTTAGAATTAATACCACATATTTTGTATAAGGCACGAAATATCTTTGCACTCCTCTATTAAATTTTGCTTATAAAAAAATAAAATCAATACTTATACATTGATAGAGAAAGAGAAGAGCCATATGACTCATAACATTTTTTTATTTATTGTTGTTCGGTGGAGGTATATTAATATTGTCGAATAATCAATTGATCTTTTCTTTCGTGCTCCTCCAGCAATACTAATTAAACATCAAAACAAAAATTAGATAACATTACCAATGAGTTATGTGTATAAAATGTTGGACACTAAAATAAAAAATAAAAAATTACATCGTTAAGACAATTTAAGTTCATACCTTTAGGAAGATGGAAATACACACTTGTTATAACCTAAACAATGAAAGAAAAAAATAGAAGTTAAATTGTCACCAAAAAAATAAAGTAAAGAAAAGCACATTAAATGTAAGAAACATTAAAATTGAATTAAAAAACTAAGATAAAATAAGTTTTTTATCCTTAAGAAATTGAAGTTATAATTTTGATTTAGTATTTGAAAAAAATTTGATTTGATTTTTATAGTATTTTTGTTCATACCATTATAAACCATTTGAAAAATGTTTTGTTTAACTAAAAATAAGTTAGATTTAGCTATATCATAAAATAAATATTAATGATAAAAATAAGTATTAAAGAGATATTGATAGTCATACTTGGATCATGTTCAACGATGACTGCCAAACCTCTAAAATCACAAGAGCCATCAACTTGCGCTTGGAATTGATAGTAACTATTAAAAGCATAAGAAGCAAGATTTTGTGCAGTGGTTGGATAATAACAAGGTCCATCACGCTGAATAGCTTCACAATTAGCTCCAGCTCGACATGCATGTTTTAAAGCTTTAATTAATGCTTTATTATCCGCTCCCTTTTTAGCCACACACCATGTTCGCTTTGCTCCTACATTCATTCCATTAATCAAAATCATGCTTGTCGTAAGCATTAACATAACTGAAATCAACTTTAGTGAGGCCATTGAAGAAATCAAAGAAAATGATGGAATATTATTTGACTTGTTTCTTAATTATATGAGATGATTTTTTTAATATATTTTGCTCTATATATCATGAGTATATATATATATATATATATATATATATATATATATATATATATATAGAACAATATGATACATTGAATTTTCTTCTATAAAAATAAAAGGTACAACGTAGTTATAAAATTATCAATAGTCAATTCAAAATCATTTTTTTAATTAAAATTCTCTTTTTTTAATTATATTTTCCTAGTAATCATATTTTATAATTTTTTTTATTTTTAAATTTCATTTTCTATAAATAACTTTTTCTATATAAAATTCTCTCTTTTTAAGTGTATGGTTGAATTTATCTATATTATATACAACTAGATTATGGTCCGCGCGTTGCGCGAACATTTATAATATTTATAAGTTTTCTAAGTATTATTTTATAATATTACTTTATTGATTTGTAATAATAGAATATGATAAAGAAAATTAAAATGAGAGAAAATTATGTTTATCAAAATCATCTAATTTAATTTTTAAAATATTTTATAAAATTCGTATGAAAACTTATTATATAGAATAATTGTTTGACTCATTGTACTTTGATTGTTAATTTATTTTTCAACAGTACTTGTATTTATTTGATGAAATAAAATGTAAAATACAAACCCAAAAATAAGATGTAAAATTTTTAAAATATGATTAACTATTTAATATTTTTTATTTTAAAAAATGTTAATGTTGAATTATATTGTAGCGTAGTCTAAATTTATTTGTTTTATTAGTATGATGTTTTAACTGCAACCATGAGAAGTTGTTGTAAAAAAA
>JBBPBT010000899.1:5236146-5253827 GCA_037974875.1 Cicer bijugum | reverse complement strand
AAAAAATAAATTTTGGACATGAAAAGTGATTTTGGCACATTTGAGCTATATCTATTCAAATTGGTATTGATTTTATAATTGATTATGATATGAAGTTAATGATTTTTAAGTAAATGAAATTAATGAATTGGTCAACCGTGATTTTCCATTAATAATTTTTACATTTAAATTTATTTGTTCAATTCATTTTTAAGTAAATGTCTCCCAACATAAACTACTCAACATATAATTTACTTGTAATTAAACTCATTTTTGTTATGATATAATCAAACACTCCACGATAATTGTCTTATTAAAATTGTGCATGCTGTAATATCCAACAAATTGTAGAATTTCTTTAAAATTGGTTTCATAATGAGACATTTCAAAATCACTTTTGGTTGGTAAGAAGTGGATCACCTCTCATAATATGGTGGTTCAGCTTTCGCCGTTGATGTGAAGACATTTTTAATAGATATATATTATATAAATATCTGAAAATCAACTCATCTAAACTTGTTTTTTTAATAAAGAAAAATTACAATAAAAATCTCTAAACTAATGGCTAAGGATAAAACCAAAATTCCACACTCTACTAACATTCAAAATAAGCTTAATTGCAGTTTTGATCCATATGTTTTAACTGAATCGCGAAAATAGTCTCCTGATTTTATTTGTCTTTAGTTTTGATCCCTCAAATAGAAATTTGGTCTAAAACTGTATGATGTGTCATATTTTTACGTTTATTTAAGTGATGTCGTACCTTAAGATCTCATGATGCAATAATTGTACTTTAGATCTTATGATCATAAATAGTATGATGTAGCTTACAAAAAATAACATTTAATTAAATTTTAGACTAAAATTCTATTTGAATGACCAAAACTACAATTAAACTTTAAATACTATCTAAGAAACTTTTATGAGACTAAAACAAATATCGCCTCATTTTATTCATACATAACTAACAATCTTTTTTGAGACAAAAACAAAAGTCGTCTCATTTTACTTTTACATAAACTAATAATATATATTTAAATAAAAATCATATATTTCACAAAAGTGATTAGCAGCAATCAATAGTATATGACTATAATACAGTCAAACAATCTATATTTAATTTTAAAAATAATTTAAATTTAAATTTATAAATTAAACCATTCAATCTTAAATAAATTGTCCTAATATAGTCAACTCCTGAATGATAAAGGCATGAATTTTGCTATGCGATAGGAAATTAATTAATCTGGCGTGCAAAGGTCGCATTCTATATCGACAGAGCAGACAAGTATTGAATCACATGAAATTGATGAAGTTCAAATAAAATTAAATTGAAGAAAAAATAAGATATTATTATGCCATAGAAAGAAAGGAAACACTTGGTTGGTCCGTTTTGATGGACATTGACACAAAACTACTTGGACCAATTATATCTATTATTTAAGCATCTAAGGATGGTCCTACAAAAACATTAATTATGGGATAAATTCCTAGGACAGTGATTGATGAAGTCGACGATCTCAATATTTTTTCAATTAATTTGAGAATAATATAAATAGAATTTATTTTGAGAACTTTTTTTTTAGTGTTTTTGATCAGTTTTCATTAGCTGCTAGTGGATCTTCTCATTACTAGTGATTTTTTAGGAAAATTTTGTTGGAAAAATAGTATTTTTTGGGTGCTTTATTTCTTTATCTTATTTTGATTTTGATAGTCTAATTCATATACTATGTTGACATAAACATATATATAGTAATATAGCATGAATTGTATAAAGCACGTTGCTCTATATACTATAGTTCCTCTCAATTAATTGGTTGTGAAAGCTCTATACAGTTCCATGTAACTTTTTATATATGAAGCAAATGAAATATACGATTTCACTAATAGTGTTTTCCTTATAAAAAGTTATTAAAATAATCATATCATGATATATTGATTAACATTATGTTGAATTAATTTTAATAAACAATAAATGAAAGCTAGTTCAATTGGTAAAGAGTTGACTCATATTTTAAGAATGTCAGATTTTCGTTGTCATATAAAAATTTAATATACAATAATAGCATGAATTAACTGTAAAATTTGTAGTAGTATTCGTTAAAATATAAAAAAAAATATATATAAATTAATAACACTTTTTAAATGTTACTAATGATTCGAAAATTTTAACAAATTCTTAAATCTAATTATATTTTTTTATTGTTATAAAAATAACTTTTTATAAAAATAGTAAAAGTGTGAACCAAAATTTTTTAATTTTTTTATAAAAATGAATAAGCACAAACTTGGTTTAGAAGAATTTGGTGGCACAAGCTTTATCTATATTGGCAAAGATTTATTAATAAGTTAACATAGCAACCAAATAAATTCTTATAACGGTTGCTTCTGTTACAAAGCATATTGTTGGGCTTTTCACTTGACTAGTAGTTTGCTTCATTTTGTTGTATCCTACCAAAAAGGCCACAAGATCCATTTTTTTGGGGGATAAAATCAAGACTATGTAAAATGTACATCCATCTCCAACAAAAGTTTCACTTGGTTATCATAAGTTTCTCTGTCTAATTAATTATATAAAAAGGGTTGTATTTATTGAGCTCATTGTATTCTCAGAGAAAACATGTGTTAGACAAATATTGAGAGTTGAGAGTTATGTTGATTTTTTGTTGAGTAAGCATGAAAATTATAAATGTTATTGTTATTAAGGTTAAATATAATTCATTGCTCTACTTTTCCTTTCCATGTCTTTGGATAAGATGTGTAATTATTTCTGATTTGTTTTTACACAATTATATATTCAATAAAAAATTATTATGTTGCCATGTTATATACCTAATCTAAAAATGTATTTTTGATTTAGAGAAATACGATATATATTTATTAAATGTCAATATAAAATTATTTTATATTGATATTGTAATTTTTTTTTTCATTTTTTTAAGTAGTATCTTCCTCTGAAGTAATATGAGATTACTAAGGCCTCATTTCTTAAGAATCAGATGGTTAAAAAAAAATGAAATTACTTATGTCAATATCACATCTATAAATTCTCCAGGTAGAATTAAGCATTGTAAAGTAGCACAATATTAAATAAATCCTAAATAGTCAATAAGATATAATTTAATTAATAATATGAATATTGTTAGACTAAACATATTCTTTTTATCAATAAATTGGGGTTATTTTTGTCAAAACAGTCAAAATAAATTGGTTATCAAGTGTTATATAAAAATTTCTAAAAAAAAGCATTATATAAAAAATAAAATGGTTATTAAGCTCAAGTAGCATGGGCACATACGTAATTATTTTTAATTTCATCACATTGAATCGTTTTGATGTCCATAATATTTCATGTGTTCTTTTTTACTTGCTCTTAGCATACTTATGCTATGAGTTTAATTTTATTAATAAAACTTTTGCTTTTTCAAAAAAAAAAATAATAATTGCTACACTCACAAATTTTGAATTCTTTGTGGATCATTTCCTACCAAAAAAATAGACAATTCTTCCTCCAATATTCCAATTGTTAATTAGGAAATCAATAATTAGACCTATGTCTTGAAATTAATATAACAATTTGAATGCTTACTTTATTGGTGGACTTGTGGTGTATGTAGTTTTGAGTACCTCTCACCCACCAAAGAATTGAACCTCACAAGCAATGTTGTATAGAGAAGCCCAAACTAATGAAAAGACAAATGGATCAACAATATAGGCCACCCAACATGACTTTTTTTGTGTGCCAATCTTCAATATGTGTGCTGACCCAATATTGTTACTTTAAATTAATTTACATTTAGCATCCGTTTGTTACATATTATTAAAAAAAGTTAATATTTAATAATTTATAAATTATTTTTTTTGAAAATTTAAATAAAAATATAAGTTGTTTTGTGTTTATCTTCTATGATAAATTTGTTTTTGTTTTGATAAAAAAATCAATTATAAAAAATAATTTTTTTAAAAATTACTTAAGCTCGAAGTAATTTTTAGATTTTTAAGATTATCATTTTTTCAAAAAGTTGTATTAAATCAAAAAAGATTATTTTTAAAAATATATGATTTGTTTAACAAAATAAGTTATGAAAAATGGAATTTTAATAAATATATTTTATTTCATACATTAATCATCAAATACTAAACAAAACTTTTTTATTTAAATTAAGGAAGAGAGATATTTTATTAATTAATGTGGTACCAACAACAATCTTACGAATGTCCATGAGAAAATTTGGACTCCATTTATTTTAAAACTATATTTACATTAATTCACGTTTGATAAATATATCCTATCTAATATGTCTTATTATAGCAATACATATAATTTCTTTGATTGTGTGATACTAAAAACTTCTTGACAAATTTTGTCAATGGGAATTCATTCAAAAACCTTAGTTTGACATCATGCTTTGGCAATCATATTAATATGCCCTCATAATAAAACCTTCTTTCTTCCAATAATTTATCTTAATTATCTTCTAATTAATTGCTTTGTGTGCTTATTAAAGCTCCCATGATTCAAAATTTGTCTCATATATTATATTAATTGTTAATGTTAATTGTAACACCCTTATTTTAATTAATTAAATTAAAACCATTAGTTTTGTTTATTCTTTATTGTTTTATTGTGACGATAATAGAATAATTATTCCTTAGATGTTTGATTATTTGATGAAGTAATTTTATATTTAATAATTATTGGAATTTTTTTTATTAACTAATTAAAACTCGTAAAAATATTTGTCTTAGAGTGAACAATGACCAAGTCAATTTTGACCCAGTCAAAATTGAATCACCCACACTACTCTTGTGTCCATTCAAATGTGTAACTGACAATAATAAATATATGAATGCCAATTAATTCCTAACGGTTGGCTATTGAATGAGATTATTCCAATTGAATTCCGTATTCATGGGGGCAGTTAAACTCAATGAAGGGAATTATTCCTTCTGATCAATTACCCACCTCCTTTATTAGTCACAAACACCTCTCCTTCGTAAGACACGCCATTACCAACATTACATTTATCTCAAATATTTTCTAAGTCACTCAAACGACCACCCCCACATTCCCTCACATTCGGATCGAGGTTCTAAACTTTTGTTCCTTCATCTTGTTGAAATTTTCGAGGACGATATAGTGTCACTTGGAAGGAAAGCACTCGAGGTAAGGGCTTTTCCCCATGCAGAGTTAGGCTAGATATTAAGTTAGCGAATCGTAAAATATTGATATGATGTCTGGATGTATTAAAAGGAAAATATTAATTTTTATTTTGTCGTAAAGGAATTAACTATAATGCTTTGTTTTTCTTTTTGGTAATATCCATCTTGACGAATTAATTATAGAATTATATTTTTATTATTATACCTTGATAAATATGGTTGTAGTGAAACTATTTAATTAGTGTTTTACGTGTTTTAGAGTATTTAATTATAAAGTTATAATTTTTATATTGTTATAATTAATAATATATTTATTATGATGTATTTGATTTTAATTCTTGACTTTGAGTATTTTAAATTTGAAACGTGATTTTTATGGACAATGTATGTCTTGAGGAAATTGATGAAAATTTTATATTTTTTATTTTAATAATGTGAAAGAATTTGATCTGGAATGATTTGTCCTTGTGATTGCCTTAGTGGCTGGTGATCTGGGTTTGAATAGTTTTTCTTTGTGGTGCCTAAGTGGCTGATTATTTGTGTTATGATTTTCCTTCTTTGTGGTTGCCTAAGTGGCTAGTGACTTGTATATTTTGAACATCATTATCATTATCATGACATGTCATATGCATCTTTGTGGACGCCTTAGTGGCTGGTTTCATTTTTCCCATTGGTATGGGTGACTTCTGTGTGGACGCCTTAGTGGCTGGCTATATCCGGATCATATATATTTAGGAGCATGCATAAATTGCATAGATTTTATTGTCATTGTTATTTTCATCCTAAAGTGAGTTATTCTTTGAGTGATTTATATATTTCAATACTATTCATACACTTTTGCGAATCATAAAAAAATTAATATTATTTCTATAAACCTTTTATTACAAAAAGATTTTATATTTTTATTTTATGGTTGTTAATTTACTGTTTGGTTTGATTTTGTTGTGGGATGAACTGACCCCTTACACCAACATTTAGGTACTAAAGATTTTGAAGAATTGCATTAATGACGTTTGCTTGGCGCGCGCACGTGGGAAAAATGGGTATTTTAATAAATAAATAAAAATAATATTTGTAGTGATAAGATTGATGTGGTACACTTTTATTTGAATTTTTTAGTTATTTACCTTTATGGCCGATTTTAAATAGAAATGCGGAGGCGGGGTCCTTCCGCTAGGAAAAACCTAAATTATTCTATTTAATAAGTGGACATTTTCTATAATTATTAAATTTTCTTTGCAATAATAATAATATCAAGTAAATTGCATTACTTTCTTTCTTAAAGTGAAATCAAACTATCTCCTAGTGAAATTTTATTATATGATAAAAAAAAAAATTGTGTTGAAAGAAAATAAACATTTTTGAGTAATGTCTTGGATCAAAATCCGGGGCGTTACATTAATAACTATTGGCTATTATATAATTTTGTAATTGAATTTTTTTGATCAAATTTGTAAAAGAATTAGTTCATAGAGTATTCAAGTATATCCTTGAGTGCAAAGGAAGACTTAACTATGAATACTTTGATTAATTTAAAAGATTATATTCCTCCGAACTGTCATATCAAAAAATAAAAAATATAATGTGAAAAGTAAAATATGACGGTTCATGCAAATGTCAAATGAATAATCAAATCAAAGCTTGCTAAAAAAAATAAATAAATAAATAACAAAAGCATTTTGATTATTTCATTTTCTCTCATTATAACCTCAAATCTTATTGGCCAGAATGAGAAATGTGAAATGATGTTATAAAGTCGATATTTTCTGAGGTCATCTATTTGGTCCAAATGTCTTAGACATACCTTTAAGATATAATATATTCCTTAGGTCTATGTCTATGATATTTACACAACAATACCATTAGCTAGTACTTCTCACTCCCCAAATAATTTATCTAGAATAAATTATTCCAAAATAATCCACATTTTATAATTTTCAAAATAATATTAATTATATATTTTAAGTAATACTACATGCATAATCCATAATTTAATCTCTTTTACTTGACATTTATAATAATAGTAAATATATTTTATAAAATAGTTTAATAAAAACAATATTTTCTTTTATTTCTACATTTTTATAAAAAAAATTATATGTATTAAATTTATATAAAATTATCAAATAAATTAATTATTATAAGATAAAAGTAAAAAGGTTAATTCAAAAATAAAAATAAAAACAGAGGAACAAAGGCAATCATAGGCATCATTAGGGACCCTTCATAATATTTTCTTTTGACTGTTCCAAAGAATTTTGTTATAAACGTGAAACCTAACCATCATCTGATTATTAGTATACTTTAACCATGTCATAAAATTTTCACATTGGACCCACATAATGGGGGTGTGTCCACTCTTCTTATATATGTATGTGAATTACATAATTTGCATTGGATTGATGAATGCTTTATATTAACCTAGAATAGAAATAACACAAGGCCAAAGAAGACAAAATAAACTTGAGGGAAAATATATAAAAGCACTATCCCAAAATTGTTTTGACACTACTTTATTTTTCATTTTTCTACACCTTTAAATCATTTGACAAAAGACAGGGGGAAAATAATACACTATACCCAAATAATTATGGCAATACAAATTAATTTAATTACATATACCATGTAATCAATTTGGTGCTTCTAGTCCAAGTTATATATGTACATTTTTATTGAAAAAGGCAATTTTTTTTTCATAAACAAAAATTATAGTAATTGAATGATGCTCGTAAAAAAATTTTAAAATTTATTTAACACTTATAAATAATTTTATATCTGTTTTTCTTCTAATGTACCAGCAGATATCAAACATGTAATATGTCTGATTCTATATTTATTTTTTTACCATTAGAATTAGAAAAAGTAAATATGATTTAGCATGAATTAGTATTAATAAGTAATAAATTAGAAGAGGAGGTGGTGGTCCATCAAGTACAATGTTTTGTCTTGTATATGAAGCAAGTTGTTAATACATGGCACTCATTGATATCTTAGTGTGTGAAAAACATTGATAGCAAAAGCATCATGATCTCACTCACCACTCCAATTCCAAACCCATGTGAGTTTCTATCATCCCTTTTTCCCGTATTTCTATCTCATTGTCTCTTTCATTCTCTAAATATTATTAATTCAGATATTATAAGCTATATGTATACGGTATATAGTTGATTTTTATATTAATAATTAAATGAAATATATATAAAGATAGAACTTGGATAAGATTATTATTATTATTATTATTATTATTATTATTATTATTATTATTTAAAAAGAATGAAATCAGACATCTCACTTCAACGAATATCTCTCTATACACATTCTCTCTACTTTGTGCACCTACCATACTTCTACTCGACCAATATTCTCATTGGCTAAAGAACTAATTTATTTAAACTAATTAAGCAAAATTAATGTTGATTAGATTATATATCAAATAAAATTATAAATATTAATAACATTATACAAATATATTATGCAACTTCATATTGATTCAAAGGCTCTATCGATGCCGAACTATCGTATCAATTATAATTTTAAATTACGATTCACCATCGCAGTTGAAGTTACAATATTGTAAATTTTAAAGTTTCTGATCACAGCTATAATTTAAGTCGCATCAACATATTTTTTTAATTGTAATATTAAGATACACAATATAATTATGATTTCAATTTAAAAGTATGATATCAACTTTGTTGGGTGGTATTTTATTTCTTACAACGACAAATTAATGTTAATAATTAACATAATTAATATTGTTAATATATTTTGTTGAAGTGGAAATTGAATCCACAATCTCTTTATAATTTTACTCTATAATTCAACCACCTCAGACACCAAATCAACCAGACATAATTTTTTGTTGGGTTTATGTTTATTTAGAATGTGATATATATATATATATATATATATATATATATATATATATATATATATATATATATATATATATATATATATGTCCATTTTGTTCCTTTTGCTTTTGTAGTCAAGGCTCAAAGAAGAGTGAAGGAAGATTTTAGTACTAGAAGAATAGAGAAGCCAATAGGTACACTTTAAGCCTTTTATTTAGAAAAAAAAAACCAACCGAGTATTCTTTCTTTCTATCTTGTTTCCTTGCTTCTCCTTTTATTCTCTCTCTCTTTCTCTCTCTCTCTCTCTCTCTCTTTCTCTCTCTCTCACACACACACACACACACAAGAAACCACCTACATATACATGCACTACTTAAATTAACAAAAACCTAAAGGTACTATGTGTTTGTTTCAAGCCATACTTTTTCCTTTATTATTTTTCTCACTTGTTTCAGTTAAAGTTCTCTCTCTCTCTCTCTCTCTTATGTTTTCTATGGTTAAAGCATGTTAATTTAAACTTCAATCTAATCTAACCATTTCTTCTTTTCTTCCTCTTCTCATCTCTCTCAATATTTTCCATTTTTTTTTTCTTCTAGTTTTTCCTTCATATTCTCTCATCTATGGTAATAATTATGCATATTTCATTTTCTTTATTAAAATTGATTTCTTCATTTAATAATATATAAATATATATATTTTAATCACTTATTTTTTTTTGTTCGTGTGGTTCTTCATATATAGATATATAGTTCATTCATAAACTTGTGTGATAAATATATTATTAGACATAGCCAAATGATTTATATATATATATATACAAAAAATTTGTGTGTTGATGTTTTCATATATATATATTTTTTATTATTCTCAATCAAGCTATTGGATTTTTGTTGATTATAGAGATAAAATCACAAGGACATGGTGTTGAATAAAAGAAGAGTTTCAATTGATGAACAAAGATAGCATATTATATGAAAAATTAAGATGAGCAACAACAATAAGTTGAGTTGTGTAAGAAACTCTGATCTCATAGATGCAAAGCTAGAAGAACATCAATTGTGTGGATCCAATCACTGTCCTTGTTGCGGTCACAACTTCGAATCCAAACCGGTATGATAAGGAAAATAATATTTTCTTTATAAAAATATATATATAATTTTATATATATGCTTGTGCATGAATTAATTAATTCATTTGATAAAGTTTCAAATGAGAAATATTTAATTTGTTAAAGGCTTTTTTCACTTCATTCTCTTTATTTTTATTTTTCTCTTTTTTCCCATGTGTTATTATTCTTTATATTCTTATCTCTTGTGCTTTTCTTTATTAATTTTCTAATATATTTTTTTTTTAATTTTGAATTTTTATTTTAGGATTGGCTAGGTCTACCTGCAGGAGTGAAATTTGATCCAACTGACCAAGAACTGATTGAACATCTTGAAGCTAAAGTTGAAGCAAAGAAAATGAAATCACACCCTTTGATAGATGAATTTATTCCAACAATTGAAGGAGAAGATGGAATTTGTTACACTCATCCTGAGAAACTTCCAGGTGTGAGATATAGTGCAAATATATATATATATATATATATATATATATATATATATATATATATTCAAATTACCTCTTTTTCTAACTCAATATTTCATACTTTTTTTTTCTCTAATTTTAATTGCTGATTCAATTTCTAATATTATATGTATATTTTTAAATTTTGGTTGCAGTTGCGATTAAAATTTAAATTTTTATAATATTAATGTAAAATGTTAAAAAATCGAACAGATACAGATAATATTGTAATTGTATGCAATTGCAAACTACAATTTAAAACTATGATTATATTTAATTATCTATTAAGTTTTATCATGTGTATTGAGAAGAAAGTTAATGAAAAGGGTTTAGTTCTTATCATGTAGGTCACCTAACTTTGATTTTTATGTGTGTGCTTCAATTCATGTTATCTTAAAGGAGTAACAAAAGATGGTTTGAGTAGGCATTTTTTCCATAGACCATCAAAGGCTTATACAACTGGGACAAGAAAAAGAAGAAAAATTCAAAATGAATGTGACTTGCAACAAGGTGGAGAAACAAGATGGCACAAGACAGGTAATAAATAAATAAGATTTTTAATAAATTTTAATAAAATATTATACTTATTTCTCGTTTATTTATTTATTTATTATAACATTGATTATTTACTAAAAATAAAAAATGTCCACTCTTGGAACATTTTTTAGAAGTTCATAATATAAATATCATATATCCAATATTTTTCATCTTAATTTTCAAATTCCATAATTTTTTTTTTATTATTTTGATTTAATTTGTTAATATAAACTCTCAATTTTGACAACCTTGTAGGTAAGACTAGGCCAGTAATGGTAAATGGAAAACAAAAGGGTTGCAAGAAAATTCTAGTACTTTATACCAACTTTGGAAAAAATAGAAAACCTGAAAAAACGAATTGGGTGATGCACCAATACCATCTAGGTCAACATGAAGAAGAGAAAGAAGGAGAGCTTGTTGTGTCAAAAATATTTTATCAAACACAACCAAGGCAATGTAATTGGTCAGATAGAAGTGCAACAACTATTGGTGAAGGAAATGGTGAACCTAATTATAGAGATGACATGTCTAATGTTAATGTTAATGTTAATGTTAATGTTAATGTTAATGGTGTTACTCCAACAACAAATTTCAATCATACCTTGGATAATGTTCAAGCTCAACAACTTAAATCAGATCATTTCAGCTTCATTCCTTTTAGAAAAAGCTTTTATGAGGTACTAAATATGCATCAATTAATCATTTAAAATATTCATTTCATTTTTGTTTTCTTAACCCTTAATTTCGAGGAAAAAATAATTATGATAATATGATATTCGATTAAGAGGTTAGTAAAGTCTTATCAATAATTATTTTTGTTAGATTTAAATTCAAATATTCTCTATCAATTTCACATTAACTAAAATTCATTAACTATTTGAAAATCAACCGATTGATTACGATTTATGTTATTATAATACATAGCATGGGTATGATCTTATGTGATTTTAATTAGACAACTTTTAGGAGTGACAAATGAACTCATTTCAACATTATTATTTTTCTAAAAAAATTACTTTTGCATAAAAAGGTGAAAAAAAAAACATGAGGGCTAAGTAATTAATTAAGGTAGCTTTGGACACAACCATTGCTTGCATACACCGCATGAATTTTTATGGACCTAACTTTGATGGTAAATTAATATGTCTCATCTAATCTAACCTCTACTTATTTTACTACCTACCACCCATGAAATTAGGATTAATCAAATCAATTAAGTCAAGGAATCTACATGTAATCTTTGGAATGTCTAATTAATATGGTCTTGATATAAATAGAGATTTGTTAATTTTAGTAAATTTTAATAAAATATTTTTTTGTTTTTTTTTTTCATAAAACACAAAAATTAATAAAAGTTGATATATTTAACATCAATTTTTGTTGACTCACTTCTCTATTATAAAAATAGATCGATGTAATATTATCTACTCTTCAATATTGAATTATTTTTTAAAAATTTCATGTTAAATCCATCTTAAATTTGTAACATATCGTAAAAATTTGTTATAGTTAAAATTATTTTTATAATTTGTTTTTTCAATTAATTGTGAAATATTTAGTTAATATATAATTTAAAAAAATATTAAAAAATATAAAATTATTATTAATAACAATGATACTAATTAATCATCATTTTGCAATTAGTCTTTTGAGATTAAGATTCTTACCATTAACTTGACACCTTTGCAACAATTAATAGTTAAATATATATATATATATATATGACTATGATGCCTAAAATTATAGGTTGGAGTAGGAGAAGCTTCAACAGCAAGAGAAGTGCAAGCAGCATCAAGGTCATATGAAGAAGAAGTACATGAAAGACACAAACAACAAAATCATCACATTGCAACCTCAGCATTCCATTCAAATCCAATATCTACTATTATCTCTCCATCTCCTCTTCACCAAACATCAATCATTCTTGATGAAAACTCCTACCAAGTCTCTACAATTATGCTCCAAAATGAACATTTTCAGGTACTTATTTTCTTAAACTTCATTACATAATTAAAATTTCCTCCCTATTTTTTTCATGCACTCTATGGCTTTTACCATGATAGGAAAGAAACAAAATTATAATATTATCAATATGGTCCTCATCCAATAGTGGAACTTGTTACTTTTAGTAAATTTTAGCAAAATATTATATTTGTTCTTCATTTTTATTATTATAAAATTTCTTCAAGTAACTTATAATAATAATAATAATAATAATAATAATAATAATAATAATAATAATAATAATAATAATAATAAAAGAGTAGTAGGTTGAGTAATGGATGAGTCATCATGTGAATCCAAAATGGAGTGAGGCTGCATGGGATTGTGCATGAGTAAAGTTTTGTAAGTGGTTGATGAATTAGAAGCATGAAACAATCTTTTCACTTTTTGACTGTTTTTCAACATTATGATGTTTGAATTTGATTGAAAAGTTGACCATGAAAATGCATAATGTTTATACACGTGGCATATGTAGCAACAACAACAACATAAGCTAGGAATAGGAGGAAGGTCTACTTCTTGTTTGGAGGAACTCATCATGGGTTGCACTTCATCAACTCATCATATCAAAGACAAAGAGGTAACAAATAACTTTTTGACTCGGAATTATATGAACTTTGTGTGTCATAAAAAACACAAAAGAGAGAGAGAGAGAGAGACACCACATAATACATAAATAAATAGTAGTAGCAAAATGGAAGTTAAAAGGAAAATAACTTCTTTTTATTTCATTTTTGAATTTTACAAGTGAAATTTTATGCTATAATGTTATTTTTTCTTTATAGTTTCAATTGTTTTATTCTATGCAAAATACATTGTACAATCCTTTAATTATTTAATTATATCATATTAGTATTTAAGTTTATTTTCATTCTAGATAAATCTTTAAGTCATATTGCATGTACACAAGTGCAACTTTGTACACATTTCATTACAAATTACAAATAAAAAATACATGGTTTCTTTTAAGTTTCCATATTACTTGTATATTGTTGAAATGGAATGTGCTAAAAATATAACTATGTTCATAACTAGAACTATATATATATATATATATAATTGATCTCTAGCTATAGTCATATATAATATATTTTATTTACTTTTTTTTTTCCCTTACAGGAATCATCCATCACAAACTCACAAGAAGCTGAATGGTTGAAGTACTCATCTTATTGGCCAGACCCTGATAATCCAGATCACCATGGATAGAAACATATATAATAATAAAGATTAAAAAAAATTAAAAATATATTATTAAAAAAAAAAAACTTATAGACAACATCATTGTCATCATCATTAATACTTGAAGCCTCCATCAATTTTCCTTTCAACAAAAGGTCAACAAATTATATATCATCTATGTTAACTTTGCTCATTTTCTTCCTAATTTTCTTTCTTGTGCACCGTGTTTGAAACCTTTATAAATATTGTATGGTGCAATGGTCATAAATATTAGATTATATTAGATTTAGAGAGAAAATTTTGTGGCTCTCTAAATCTAATTATAAAAGTTCTAAGTTTGTGTGAACAAGACAAGTCAGAAAGAAATATATATATATAGAAAGAAAAAAGATTGCAAAATCAAATCAAAGATGAAAAAACAAAAGAAAAAGAAACACAAGAAAAGGCTGCTGTGTCACCTTGAAAGATGAAACATGGAATGGAATGAGAGAACCAAAGACTCAATTCAAATGTATCCATCCAGCTGCATCAAAATAATCACTATATTATTTTGATTATCCAATATCTTATTATTTATTTATTTTTTTGAAATGTTTGTATAATTTACTTTTTTTTTTTTCAATGAGATTACTTTTTGATAAACTGTCTCTATAAAATATTTTATACTATCGATCAATTATAAATTTCTATATTTATATAATTTGTAAGGTAGAAGAATTAAAGTTAAATATTATGTATAATTTAACAGTTATGATTAATTTATAATGTAAAACCCTTACATTTTTATTGCACATTAATAAAATTATTTTTTAATATATATATATATATATATAACTTGTTTAATTACCCAACATTTTTATATTCTTTAACATGGGCCTGCTTTCATATTAAAGACTCTATCAATTCATGGTTTTAATGGTTAATTTTATATTGTGAACAAAAAAAACGTTTAATTTCATGGCTTCATTTTCCTCCTACTATTGTTTATCATCAAAATATTATAACAAATAGTAAAGAGTTGAAATTCATGTAGTAAACATTGGTGTTTTCACCACTATGTAGTTTTCTTTTGTAAAAAAAAAATACAACGATTGAAAAAAAGCCCAATATGTGCTAAATGGGCAACAAAGTAGGGGCCCAAAATCTAAAGGGCTCTTCTATCCACACCCCATTTAGATTTATTACAAATTTATTTGGCCAAAAAATGAGCAAATGACCAATTAATTACCAAATAATGTAGTTAATTAGTACACCATTAAATTATCACTAATTATATTTTTTTTACAAAAGTTCAAATCGTACATTCTAATTAATTTTATATACATTAAACTTAAAATCGTTATATTTTATTTTTTATTTATGATAATAGTAAATAACATCAATATTTAATCGAGCGATCAAATAATGAACTTTAATTAAATAAAAATCGTTTAGAAAGATCTAAATTTTAATCTTGACTTATCAATATTATAATCGATCAGATTATAATTTAGTTTTTGTAAATGTTAATCCTTAATAATTTACCTTAAAAAAATATCCTTCAAAGTTGAGGCACAAAAACCAAATGCACTCTTTCTCATCCTTTTCAATCTAAACTTTAGAAATATTTGCAAGAATCATATAACAAAATACATTGTTATGCACCATTTGCGTTCGATAAGTCTTAATCCAACAATGCTGGAAACCATAATATCTTAAATCTTGATGCATCAAATTAACAAGCCAACAACCTTAAAGGATGAAATATAAATGGGGCCTAAATCAAACCCATATTGCAATAATGATACGTGACCACACCACACCTAACTAGCTAACCTTATTCATAATAATGGTGACCACACATGTACCATGCAAGTGTTAGAATGTTCATAGTATAAATCAAAGAATAACATTCAACCACACAAAATTCTAACTAAAAATACTAAAATCGAACCATAAATCCGTATAAGAATTTTCTTTTCTAAAAATTTCCGAACAACGAAGCTTCAGAAACATAAAATTTGTCAAATTACAAAAAGAAAAAAATGACATTACACATCGGCTCCAAATAAGATGTGTATACTAGTTATGTTTTATGTGGATAAACAACCAATTTGAGAATAGTTTTGACATCGGTTAAATGAAAAAACTACCTGATGTAAAAGTTAGTTATGAATTCTAATTTATTTTCTTTTCAGTAGTGAGTATGATTATAGAGGCATGCCATCACCTAATATTCCAGTTTCTTTATTTTAATTAATAATGCATGTATTTTGTATTTAATGAGTACAAAGTTATTTAACATTCATAAATGTTTTTTGCATATAAACTCTATGAAAATTGAAATATTCTACAATTAATTAGAAATCGTAAAGTAGGAATTACATGAAACCAATAATACAAGTCTATGATGAGTTGTATTATTCTAAATGAGTGAGTCACTTTTAATTTATATGCTTGGATGGACTATGAAGGATTTTAGTCTTAGAGGAAAAAGTAATAGAGAATAAAGTTTTTTTGTTTTTGTTTTTTTTTTTCTAGTAAATATTCTGTAATTGAATAACATTTAGAATAAGGGATAAATGATATATTATTGTAAAACTTAAAAATGTCCTATAATGTATTAATATTTTGATAAACTTGTCTTATGTTTTAAAAATGAAAATTTGACCCAATAGTTCTAAGATGATCCAAACATATTTAGAGAATCATAAGTGGGGGGTTTGTGTAAAAGAGGTAACACTGTGAACATGTGAATATGGAAAACGAAATGTGAATTAGGGGCAATCTTTATGAGACCATAATACATATAATTATAATTAATTAAGAACTCTAGATAACATAAAAAATTAGTATGGACTTTATTGTTCAAGACAATAATACAAGAATTGGCCCGTGAGGCACAAGGTGAAAGCCTCTTTGAAAAATATCTTCAAGTTAACATTATTCATATGATATTTGTTTCCACTTCAAATCCGCAACAATAAGTTTTCAAAGTATTAATTATCTAATTTAGATTTATGATAAATCTTTATAATTTTGTCCTTTATAAAAAAAGGTTTGATAATTTAAGTAGTGTGAAAATTATTTATAAATTATTATTAGTTTATAGATTAGATAGCACATGTGATCCCTTAACTTGATTTCAGTTAACGTTTTAGTATTTTTTATTTTATTTTCTTGTCTAATTTGATCTATTATTTTAATTTTAAGTGATTGTTTAATCTTTTATATTTTAAAATGTCAACAATTTTTTTGCAAAAATTCAAAAAATTCATCAAAAAATTTCAAATAAAACCCATAAAATTAATTATCATCCTCAATATAATGCAAATTTCATCAAATTCATAACTTTAATCTTTAAATAAATTCATATCTTCATCTCTAATAGCATCATATAAAGAATAAAAATAT
>JBBPBT010000899.1:5217130-5235360 GCA_037974875.1 Cicer bijugum | reverse complement strand
AAAGTTTTAGTTTGAAAAAAAAAATGTAAAGTTGGAATGTTTTTGAAAAATTGATTGATAGCAATTAGCAAACAGTTGAAAATAAGAATAAATTTCGTTTCCATAAGAAAAGAATAAAAACTAAAATAGTCTACAATTACTACAAAAAAGTTTATAATTTTTCAATTAATAATGATGAATTCAATAAGACTAATTTTTTTTTGACAAAATAAAATTAAAAATAAGAATAGTTAGATTAGGGAACTAAAACAAGGGTTTTTAGTCACGTTAAATATAAAATTAAAAAATTAAAAAAATGGATAGAATTTTTAAATGATTGATTCTTATGAAGCCATGGAGCAGGCATGGATAATTAGTAACTAGTAGCTACCATCTGGCAACCATTATCAAAAATTAAATTCCATCTACCAGTCCCACATAGAAAAAGTAACTTGTATTTTTCTTAATTCTAGTGTTTGGTAGGAATTGAGACTCATAGAATTAAACTTGTTAATTTGAAAGAAAAAAAATATTAAACTTGTTAAGATTTTGTTATTTTTTGAAACAAATGAATTTTTTATATTTTGACAATTTGACTTAACAACAAATGATAAATGTTCTTTAGTAAAAAAACAAATGATAAATGTCTTAGTCAAATTTTTTTTTATAAATGTTAGTACGTTGGAGATGGAAATTGAATCATAAAATTTCTTATTATTATACACTTCTTTAATTGTGAATCTTAAATAAAAATGAAGTTAGAAAAAAAAGACAATTCTTTAATTCTATATTATAGGTACAAAGATAGGAATAGGCTAAGCCGTCCGTAGGGGTCTATGGTCTGGTCTACTTATAGCCTGACCTAGTCTGGCATATTTAATAAAAGGCTAAGCTCAGGCTGTTTTTAAAGCCTATCTATTTAAATATGTCAGGCTTATAAAAAAGCCTGTTAGGCCTAACAGGCCGACCTATATATATTTATTATTTATTAATATTATTTTTTATTATTATATTAATAATATTATTTTCTATTTTAAATTTTATCAATTAGATAATCACTTACTAATCATTTCATATTCAGTAGTCATTCCATATTCGGTAGCAGTTCTATATTTGGCAGTCGTTTTATATTCGGTAACCGTTCAATTAGTCAATCACTTAGTAGTTGTTCCTTATTTGTTTAAGAAATAATAATGAAATCGTTTAAAAAGACTTTTAAAAAGACTTTCAGGACAGGCCAAACTATTAAAAAGGTCAGACTTAGGTCGAAAAAAAAGCCTATGATAGACCGTAGACCAGGCTTAGGCCGAAAAAATAAATCGTAGGTCAGGCTCAGAGACCTTTCAAAGTCTGGCCTGACCTAGCCTATTCTGACCCCTATATAAGTATAAAGTTAATTTTATATCAATGTTAATCTTTCTTATAAGATTATTGGTCTCTACTATATTTAGACTTTTTCGAAGCTCAATGTTCAACACTACGACCTCTCAAATAATAATAATTTTCCCTATAAACTTAGAGGTGAAATTTTCACCACCTCCAACTCCAACATAGCTTAGCTTTGAATGTACACATCTAAAAAAAATACTATAAATTTTATGTCGACCAAAAAGTGTATAGTATATTTCTAAATAAATTATATCATTCAAAAAAGTAAACTTATGAAAATATGTGAGATTTTTTAGAAAATGAAAAGCAGTGGAACAAAAATTAGTCATAGTAGGCCCCTATAACTATAGGCCACTCAAACCTTTATGTTTTTTCCATTTGTAATTTGCCATGTGAAGAAACGCATCAATCACAATCTTAGAGGACAATGTATCCAAAAATTAAGTGAGTCATGATGTATTATATATTAATTAAAAATGGTCAAGGATTTCCATCAAGCAAGATTCATAATGGATTAATAGATAATGAATAATGTTTAACTATATAGAAGTATATTGTTTTCTCGTTTTTACCGTCGAAACGTTGATTTAATTCACGTTGGTTTAATGAATTTAACATAAAAAAAAACATATATATTTATTTTTCTTTGTTTTTATCAAATCATTATTTAACATAAAACAAGGAGGACCGTAAATTTTTATTTCTATAAAACAATACCTATAATTGTTAGAGTTTTAAACCGTTTTCAAATAATGATCCAAGGTAAATCATTTGTCAAATGTAATTAATAATATACAATGCCTTTCATTTAAGTAGTACAACTATAATATAGATTGCATCAATCTAACATTAAAACCACACAACTTCCAAAAGATAGCTGTTATGTGTGACCACTTAATACTAATCAACACCAAAAAGTTGTATAGATCACTGATTAGAGTTCTGCCTTCCTTTCCTTCTCAACTCAGCAAACTATTCTGACACACACACAAAATTTTCATTCAACACAAGTCAACATCTATACACAACAAAAGGGTATACACAAGAATGGCCCAAAAACTCATCACATAAACAAACTTTATAAACTAAAAAAGAAAAAATGGTAAAATGTTGGATAAATAAAACAGGACACACATTCAAAGCAAATCAACCTCACCAATCCACAACTCTCTCTCTTCAATGCAGCAATCTTATTTAGATTTTAGACACACAAAAGACCTTAGAATCACCCCCCTATAGTTAAAGTAACCATCTTGAGCTAAACAATGGAAAATATCTTGATTCTAGCTTTTCTCTTTTTCATTCTTCATTTAAGTTCTACAAAAGCTGCTTTTGGTGTAGGTGTTAGTGGTGGTGTTGGTGTAGGTGTAGGTGTTGGAAATGATGGTAGTGGTAGAGTTGTTTGGATTGGAGGAGGATTTAACAACCCAAAATCCTATGGATCTCCAATATCAAAGATGGATTCAGCTTATACAGCTCTTCAAGCTTGGAAATCTGCAATCACTGATGACCCTTTAAAGATTTTAGCTTCTTGGGTTGGTTCAAATGTGTGTTCTTACAAAGGAGTTTTCTGTGCAAATCTTGAAGATAATGCAATGTCTTCTTCTTCTTCTTCTTCATCTTCTTCTGCTACTGCTGCTGCATCAGCTTCTAGTTCAGTAGTTGTTGCAGGCATAGATCTAAACCATGCAAATCTTCAAGGAACTCTTGTAAAAGAGCTATCTTTACTCACTGATATGTCACTACTTCACCTCAACAGTAACAGATTTTCTGGTACAGTACCTGATACATTCAAAGACCTTGTTTCTCTTGAAGAATTAGATATAAGCAATAATCAACTTTCAGGTTCTTTCCCTTTGGTTACTTTGTACATGCCAAGTTTAATATACTTGGACATTAGATTCAACTTTTTCTCAGGTTCATTACCTCGAGAAATATTCGACAAGAATCTTGATGCTATATTTCTCAACAACAATCGATTCGAAGGCGAAATACCTCAGAATTTAGGTAACTCACCTGCATCAGTGATAAACTTAGCTAATAACAGATTGAGTGGAAACATTCCAGCTAGTTTTGGTTTCATGGGGTCTAAGATAAAAGAGATTTTGTTTCTGAATAACCAGTTAACTGGTTGTATTCCAGAAGGAGTTGGATTGTTTACAGAGATGGAAGTTCTTGATGTTAGCTTCAATGCATTAATGGGTCATTTGCCAGATACATTATCTTGCTTACAAAACATTGAAGTTTTGAACTTGGCACATAATCAGCTTTCTGGAGAGTTATCAGATATAATATGTTCTCTGAGAAGCTTGGCAAATTTAACTGTTGCTTATAATTTCTTTTCTGGGTTTAGTCAACAATGTTCAAAGCTTTTCTTTAGGAATGTTGGTTTTGATTTCTCACTTAATTGTATTCCTGGGAGGGACATGCAGAGACCTCAACCAGAATGTTCCATGATCCCAGGTGGTAGTTTAAGTTGTCTCAGAATTCCAACACCAAAACCTCTTGTTTGTGGTTCTTTGTCTGTAAGTAACTCTAAGCACACGGATCCCACTTCACAATCACAATCACAATCTCCTTGATAGTAACAATATAGTTAGCTACATTACAAGCTGTTCTTGGCTTTTCAATTAATTAGTGCTACCAATTTTAATTCAGACCCTTTTTAATTTAATTCTTCAAAGATTCAGTAAGCATATTTGTAATTATATTTGGCCTGAATTGGATAAGACATGTCTATATTTTTGTGAAACACATAATTTATGTTTCACGTGACATATGTTTCATTTGGTTAGTTTAATGTGCACTAAGTTCCTATCACGGGTTCTTCAAATTTTACCTTCAACGGCTTTAAAAACTTCACCTGCCATTATTCCTACACTATATGGCAAGAAAATATTTCAAGATAATAATGGTTAACCAGGAAATAATGCAGTGAAAATTCTGCATAGATTTTCATATTAGAAGAAGGGATTGAACTCCGGTAAAGTGATCAACTCACTTGAAAAGATACGTATGAGCATGTAACAACAACTCTTAATTTATTAATTAATCGAACAACCTAATAATGCAAAGTTATTTGGTGAGAGCTAAAAACATGTGAAAGCTCTAAATAAGTCATTTCTGTAACAATTAACAAGGAGCTTATCAGAACTAGTACCTGTTGTAACAACCATAATTTTACAATGAAAATCATTAACAGATACTACAACCAGCAATCATGAAAAAATGAATAGTTTGAAGAAAGCCATATTTGTTTGTTAAGCAATAAAATACATTGGGTTTGGGAGTTTAAAAGACCGTGTGGCCACTGCGAAACCCCACAAATCACTCCATTGATCTCCAGAGCTTCCATGGATCCTGTAGCCTTCATTCAACAACTCTTCTCTCTTCTCAGACTTGAATCTAATTGCTGGCTTCCCTTGATCATAAGGACCTCTGTTTCATTAACAAATAAATACAATTTAATGTTGGTTAACTCGGCCAGTGAACTAATGGATACTGAATGAGTTTCAAGCAGGAAGTCCTGAATTCGAACCCTCAAAACAAATATATTTATTAACTTACACTAACATTCGTCCATATAATTGTTTTTTAACAAAAAACAACATACATATTTTCTAATAATCAACAATTTTATGTACCTTAAGATGAGCCTCTCCCAGTTTCTGTACCCTGAAAATAAAAGGTTAGTCTCTGTGGCATTCCTTTGATACTCACTTCTCCCAGTTAAGAGAAATATCCTGAAGCCCAACTCCAGAAGCTTTTTGTACAAACTCAAACTAGAAGGCAATGCTGGGGCATCAGCCAAGTTCACCCAATCATTGAAAGATGTCTCATTGAAGAATTCTGATCTGTGGTCCAACCAAACACCAAAGTGTGAAACAAGACACACCCATGATGAACTTAAGAACAACAAAATTTACATAAAAATCGCAATGGGAGTTTATCTTATGACATAAGTACATACATGAAGTGTTTGGATTGGCAAAAATAGCTTATAATATGTACATATATAAGTTGTTTTAAGCTTACTTTCTTAATCTCTTTCAAATAGCTTTATACAAAGTTTACTTTAATTGTCTCTTCATTTGTAAATCAAAACAACTTATACTTCAAAGTATACTTTTAGAAGATCATAAAACACTTTTTTTAACAATCATAAACCCTTATTAAATAAGTGTTTAATTAGGTTACTTTAGTTTTAAGATGACTTATTAGGCTATCTTATAAAGGAATACAGTAGAAATTTTTTCTAAAAAATAGTAACTTAATATGTATCTTGTATTGAACCGACATATATCAAGTCACCGTTTTATTCATAAAGACCGTGTTATTCATAAAGACAAAGAGAGTTATAAGCTATTACATCTGAACACTACCGTATAAAGACAAAGAGAGTTAGAGTTATAAACTATTACATTTGAACATTGACCACCGTTGTTAGAATTTCTAACGATTTTTAAGAATTGGTCCATAGTGACCCACTTATAAAGGTGGTTCACCGATATATATTCAAATATAAATAACTTTTTGTATGATTGTTTTGGGGCGGAGACTTCTCCCTTAACATCTAACGCACATTATAACCGAAGCTAAAGTTTGTAGCTTTTGGTTTTGCATAGTAAAAAGGCTTTAAAAATCAATTTTAAAAATCAATTTTTTTCACTCTTAAACTAAACACATATTTAATTAAGATTAAAAGTGAGTTGAATTTAAAATAATTTATGTTAGGATATATTCAAATAAAAATGAATTAAACAATAATATTTAGATTCAAAAATCACAAATTATAGTTTTAAAATATAATCAATTTTAGAGATAAATTAATTCTACAAAATATGGAGAAAAAAAATCAGTTTTATAAATTTAAAATTTGATTTTGACTCCTCCAAATTTACGCGTATTGTATGATTAGGGAAATGATAGTGACCTCTGAGAAGGAACACATATAATATAAACGAACCAATAAAAATCCAACGGCTGTAAAATCACTTACCCGAATCCAACGGCTTCGTAGTAAGGAACATTGGAAAGAAGCGTTTCATCGATATCAAACACCCACGCGTCTCTTCCGTCGCCTCCAAATGCCACGCGCTTCGCAAATTCAAACGAATATTCCCCAACCACATCGCAATCCCTCTTGTATTGTTCTCCAATCATATATTCCGCCACCGAATCCACACAACTCGCCGGAATCTGTTTCCATGTTCCGACGTTGTTCGTCTCCACCGCTAGCCTCCAGCTATCACAATACTCGCCGGAGATTTTTTTTTCCGACGGGAGTCTGATGATCGGTTCCGAAGATATGTAACCGATCAATGAGAGAAATAGAATGAATGTGAGCCGGGCGACGGAGTCCATCGCCGCCGGCAAACGGTGAAGATTTTCAGGGAAACTGGAATTTTTTTTTTTTTTTGGTTTCTCAGATTATGAAAAAATCTGAGAAATGAATTCGTGTGGTTACATTGTTACTGCATTTTCCTTTATTCAACGACCACAACACAATTTGATGTATGGTTGTTATTTTTTTTTTATTATTTTTAAATAAAATATATATGTGGAAAAAATTAAGGGGATTGTTCACTTGACAATATTAAATTATATAATGTATTAAAAATTTATACTATATAAATAAAATGTTATGAGTTTTTATTACGATCTTATCAAATAATTTTATATATAATGCAAACCATTCCTTTCCTTGTTAATAATCCTGAATTTGTCTAAGTTTACGGTCGCATGAAGTGGAAATTACATGAAGCCCAATTTGGTAAAATCACTCTCCTCTTCTTTTTCTTTATCCCTTTCACGCCATCACAAAAACTCACTCTTCTCTTTCCACACCAATACCAATACCCATTCCAATGTTCGAAACCATCAAACGTGTAACGATTTAACCCATTCTTACGTTGTCAAATCTGGTTTTTCGAATGACACTTTTACCAACAACAATCTCATTAAATACTATATTAAAATCGTTAAAATCGACCATGCACATAAACTGTTTGACGAAATGCCTCAACGTAATGTTGTGTCTTGGACTTTGCTTATGGGTGGTTATGTTGGCCAGGGTCAACCCAACATGGCACTATGTCTATTTCATCAAATGAAAACAACGTTTGTTATGCCGAATGAATTCACTTTTTCGACTCTCATAAATGCGTGTTCTATCCTTGCAAAACTTGAGATTGGTAGAAGAATTCATGCTCTTATTGAGGTTTTTGGTTACCGTTCTGATCTCGTTGTGTCTTCTTCACTTATTGATATGTATGGGAAATGTAACTGTGTCGATGAAGCCCGGTTGATTTTTGACATCATGTGTGTAAGAAATGTGGTTTCTTGGACTTCGATGATCACTGCATATTCTCAGGATGGACAAGGTCACCTTGCGTTACAATTGTTAAGGGAATTCAATCATTTTAGGCTGGAAAAACCGAATCATTTCATGTTATGTAGTGCAGTTAGTGCTTGTGCGAGCTTGGGGAGGTTAGGTTCGGGGAAGATCACTCATGGGGTGGTTGTTCGTCTTGGACATGATGCAAATGATGTGATTGCTAGTGCACTTGTTGACATGTATGCTAAATGTGGTTGTGTTAGTTATTCTGACAAAGTTTTTAGGAGAATCTCCAATCCTTCGGTTGTTCCCTATACTTCAATGATTGTAGGTGCTGCAAAGTATGGACTAGGGACATTGTCTTTAAGACTATTTCAAGAAATGATTGATAGAAGTATAAAACCAAATGGCATCACTTTCGTTGGGGTCTTACATGCTTGCAGCCATTCAGGGCTTATAGATAAAGGGCTTGAGCTTTTTAATTCCATGAATGGAAAACATGGGGTGATACCAGATGCAAGGCATTATACGTGCATCGTAGATATGCTTGGTCGAGTTGGGCGTATTGATGAAGCACATCAGTTAGCAAAATCAGTTAAAGTTGGAAGTGAGGATGAAGCTTTGTTGTGGGGGACACTTCTTTCAGCTAGTAGGCTTCATGGTAGGGTAGACATTGCCCTTGAAGCCAGCAATCGGGTAATAGAATCCAACCAACAAGTAGCAGCTGCATATGTTATATTGTCGAACACATATGCATCGGCAGGAGATTGGGAGAATGTTCACAACTTACGATCCGAAATGAAGCGTACCGGAGTTTTCAAGGAACCTGGAAGTAGTTGGATTGAGATAAAGGAATCAACTTATCTGTTCCATGCTAGAGACATCTCTAATTATAGTCAAAGGAAGGAGATACTGAGCTTGCTAAGGGAATTGGATGGGAGAATGAAAGAGAGGGGGCATGTCGGAGTGACAACCGGGTTGGTGTTTGTTGACGTCGAAGAGGAAGCCAGAGAAGAAATTGTAAGTTTACACAGTGAGAAACTTGCCTTGGCGTTTGGATTATTAAACACGTCTAAAGGAATCACGATCAGAATAATGAAGAACTTGAGAATGTGCATGGATTGTCATGAGGCCTTTAAGGTTATTAGTGATATTGTAGAGAGAGAGTTTATTGTGAGAGATTTGAACAGGTTTCATCATTTCAAAAATGGATCATGCACATGTGGAGATTTTTGGTAATGAATAATGATTTATTTCAGAAGCAAATTTCATTCAATAGTAATTTAACCAAGAGATCAATCAATTTGATAAAATGAATATGAAGTTGGAGCAGTAGTTGGTGATTATAGAAGAAAATCAAAATGAAGCCTTTTTCATAGGACTGTAATCTAATCAGACAATAGATGGAAGGAAAAGTTTGTTTATTTTCCCTTAAACTCTTACCAACTGATATTTCTTTTCAGTTATCATCTTCATAACCTGAGTAACTTCACACTCTAATAATATTTGCAGTGAACAAGTTGCCTAATTTGAGATATTTATCCGACATAATAGATACCCATAATTTGTTGCTCCCACTCTAAGGATATCCCAAACTAGATTAACAACAAAATGTGGTTGGATTCTAGTGGTTAATGAGTTTGAATAAAGGTCGAATTGATGGGAAAATGAACTACTATGAGAATAATTTTGAAGCTGCCATGCTCCAAGACACTTCTGCTTATTATGCTCAAGGTCTGGTTTGTCATTTGTGCTTACTGTAATTTGGTTTCATTTGCATTATTTTCTGTCTCTGTCCTCTATCCGATCTTGTATCTTCTACTACAGGCTGAGGAGTGCTTAAAAAGGGAGAAAGATATGGTTGGTTACTCATTACTTGAAATCTAGTAGTGAGCCAAAGTTATTGGAGGTTTGTTCTTGACTTTCTTATACTAGATTATTAAGCATGGCTACTGACACAAACATGAATACGACACTGATATTCTGACGCCAGCACGTTGACACAAGTAATAATTTGAGAAAATTAATTAATTGAATGTAATCAAAGTGTCAGGGTCCCACATGACACATGTCGGACACCGGGACATGCCTTCAATTAGAGATGCTACAGTAGTTGGTCTTCTGCCTTGTTGACTAGATTCCTAGGCAACTTACAGAAAATCTGTTACATATTATAATGACTTCTTTTGTATCATTTATAGTTTCTAAACTTTTTCCTTGTTTTCTTTTGTTCTCCTGGAAAAATTGAAATTTCTCATTTAGAAAGTTCAACATGAATTGTTGTCTGTGTATGCAAGTCAACTCCTCGAGAAAGAGCAATCTGGATGTCATTCTCTACTTAGAGATGATAAGGTATGCATGAAATTATTCTCCTTAGAGATGATAAGGTATGCATGAAATTCTTCTCCTTAGAGATGATAAGTTGTGAATGATGTCATACTTGGAGCAACTTGTGTTTGCTACTGACTTTTCTATTTTATTATCCTTTTAAATGAACATGTCTACAGGCAGATAAAAAGGATGTTATACGTGATTTTGTAAATTCCAAATTTTATTGCTTTACCTACAACTTTTTCATTTATGGAAACTGAAATTGGTCTCATCAGGTTTTTGTTTGGAATGTGATTGAGCTGCATGACAAGTACTTGGCATATGTGAACTCATATGCTTCCAGAATCACACTCTTTTCCACAAGGTTTTGATTTAAGAATGATTTTGTTTTACATGTATGTAAATCTAAAATATTTGATCTTATAGGTTCTTAAAGAGGCTTTGAAGTCTTTTGCAGCAAAGGTGTTGCTAGAAACTCTAGTGCTCTTTTAAACAATCTTCTATAACTTTGGAAGGAATTGTGCTTGCCTATTGGATACTTAGGACTTGGAAAGAAAATAAAAGAATTTGATGAATTAGCATCAGTATTAGCATAGATCACATTAATATTACATTGTTTATCATAGAGTTTGCATTTGAGGGAAGGAACGAGACATACACGTGACTTTTTAAGCAAATCTTTGTGAAGCTTTGGATTAAATAAAATCAATTGATAGGATTTGGGGTCAAACTTTAATTTGACACCAAGGTGTCATTTGATTGTATCCCAATATAATATATGAACAATCAAGCTAGACAACTTTGTTTTGCATAATACTACTCTTTAGATTGAGTAAAAAAAACCACCAACATAGTTAGCATCAAAAGTTTTAGAATTGTGAACCTTATAAAACCTGGTCCACAATCTGATCAGTATTTTACAAACCTTACAAAAAGTGGTCCATATCCATATTAGTATCATAAAACTTTAGGAAATTTTATGATAAGCTAGGTAGGTATTGCATCATATACTAGATAACCTAATTAAAACAAAACACCAAATATAATACTAATACTATAATTTATGCTAATAGTAAGGTAGTTGTGGAGGATAGCAATGTTGTTGAGTGGCAGACATAGGATCATAATTATTGTATTGAATGTTTTTTTCTTTTCCACCGATGGCCTAAGGTTACTAAACGTCATTTTTTTTTGGGTATAAAAATGACATGTTTTTTTATAAACCACATTTTGATATGTAAATTTGTATAACAAAATAATATTTTAATTATTTTTCAAAATTAATTTGAGAAGCATATTAAGTGTACGAATCTTTACATATTGAGGCGAAGATTTTCTCAAATAAAATTTCATCAAATGAATCAGTTATATCAGCAATTATCCTTATTAGATACTCACGCTCAAAAATTCACAAATACACGTTTGTATTGATTAACATGAATTTTGCACATTTGAATTGGTTAATCCGAATGCAATTTAAGGATTTTGAGAATATTAGAAGATGAGAGAAGAAATTATCAAATATTATTTGTAACAAAAAATATCCTATGCATTTCCATGGCAGATTTCATCATTTTAATGGGTTGGATCGGGTGAGTCATATGGCTAAGACATGGATGACTTTTTTTATCACTCTTATGTTTTAAATTTGATGTGTATTTTACAATTATGAAACAATTCAATTAAAGGATCTAGATCATCTAAAGTGAGTGATATGTAAAGTGAAGAAATCAAATATTATTATTCTAGTAAACTCACGATTGATTATGACGTATTCACAATATCTACATTTGATTTGTTATTCAAAGGTTAACTTTATTCACTTACTCTTTAAAAGTGTAAAGAAATATTATTTCTTCGTCATTGTTCGATCAACAACAAAGAAACATATTCTCTACTTTAATTGTGTGACACAGTTACAGTCTATAACCGTTCAATCCGAGTATTGAACATCATGTCTACTTAATCTAGAGTTTATAAATTTGCATTAATGAAGAAAAAAGGGGGAAAATATTTAAACAGACAATTGCATATGGTTTGTTAGTTACATTTCAAATATTCAATTCAGTACCCAAAAAATAATGTTACAACTTACAATCACACTCCAAATTTCAGCTATAATGAAAATCCAATTAAATCCAAAGTACAAAAATAATCAAAACTAACTACTCTAGCTCAAACCAAATATTCCTAGTGTATGAAATAATTTCCAATGTTGTCGATTAGCATATAAAGCGATACGATAATATAGCACAATTTAAACAAACCACTATATCCTACAATACATTGTTTAGTATAAAATGTTTAATATCAGCTATAACAACCCTATATTATTGTAACTTAGTATAATTTGAAAAATCCATTACTTTCCGCTATCAGTAATTGACAATACTGATAATTCCATTCTCTTCAAGCATATGATTATAGGTAAATCACAATTTTAATCCGTAAATGTGTAGAGCATTGTCACTTTAGTCCTTGACTCAGCCAAAAATCCAAATTCGTCAACAGTCAAATGCTATTTTGACAATAAGTCAATATCTTTCATGACCTTTTTTGATAGTAAGTTGTATCTTTCAGAAACTATTTTGAAGATTCAGTGACTATCAAAGTGTCAATGTTCTACGCTTTTAGAAACCAAAATGACACTTTATCCATATTATTATGGAAAAGAAACGTGTTCTTGATCCTGACAAAGTTCTTTCCTAAGTTTATGAGAGAAAAGTTGACAAGCATCCATACTAAGATCAATAGCAGCTGATAATGCAATGAACAAAGCAGCATCAGCCATACATGTGACATGTTGTGCTCCAACTTGCACAAAAGGTTTACTAATTTTTCCTTCACCTTCAACACTTGAACTCATCACAAACCCTTTACTTGGTAACCTTGAACATAATAATCCATAACACTCTTTCATAACTTTATAATCAATGCAAAATGAACCACCCTTTTTCACATTCACCGTGGATTCAGCAATAGGTATTCCATTATTTTCAGTCACAAGTTCAAACTTGTATCCCAAGCCATCTTCATGACCTCTTTCTCTCCATGCTTCTAACCGTCCCCACGGTTTCCAGCTACTAATAGATGAAAAGGCGCTATTCGGACGAAGAATGAGCCATGCACCTGGATTTGATCTCGATACTCTGTCTGAACTCGGAGAGGGGACAAACGGAGTTACCATCGATGCAGCTGCGACGGGTGATCCGGAGAGATCATGAACAATTATCATCCAACCTTTTCTTTCCTTTCCATGACGATCTCTTACGCCTTTCAATGTTCTTCTCCATCTACTTGGGGTGTTTGCAAAATCTGAAGCATTAGACCTGAAAGATTAAAAATTAATCATAAAAATTAAAGATCTATTTGGACAAAACGATTCGTTAAAGTGCTTATGGTATAAGTGTTTATAAAATGAGTATTTATATATAAGTTATTTTTATAATAAAAAAAATTAAAGTTAAATCATTTTATATAAACTATAAGATAAGATGTCTCCATAAACTATTCTGTGAGAACATGCGAAAATAAGTTGAAAATAGTTTATAGACATGTCACCCTGACTATTTGGTTGCTTACCATGAATAGATTTTAGTTGTCTCTACAAAAATCAAACCCTCATCGAAACATGGAGTATGTGAGAGCTTGTTGGAAAAAACAGATGTATAGAAACTAAGGAACACAATCAATTACAAGAATGTAACATAAAAAAAACTCTAAAATCGAAGAAAAATAATTGTTGTCTAAAGAGAATCAAAGAATAGTACTGTGTGAAATTTTTTCCTACACATAGATTTCTCTAAAATAGTTTATGACTCCCCTCAGATTCTTCAAAAGATATACATAAACTACATTTTACAATTCTGTAACACCAAAATATAAAATAAAACCAGATAAAATATTAAAGTGTTTATGATTAGTGTATTTTATTATAGTCTCACTTTTCCTTTACCATACTAAACAACATAAAACTTTGTTATAAAATATTACAATTTCAACAAACTTTAATAGGATCCTTAACTACTTTTTCAATTCTAGCTAGCATTAATTAAATCAAATTAAGAAGTATATTTAATCATTCATTAAATATGTGTATCAAAGCAAGTAACAACCTAATGAAAATGTCAAACGTGCATAATTAATTAGGAAAATCTATGACAGTTATATATGAGATATTGAGTATGCAGCCAGATACTAGCACATGGGAGGGAATCCATGACAGTTATGTTTCACATTTAGGAAAATCTTGGCTGTCTCTTTGACCAAAATCATAAATCATATACTCTGCAACATAATAATTTATTGATTTCATTGATATAGTATAAATTTTTTAATTCAATCACAGCTATTAAATTATTATATATGTTTTACATTTATCGTAATTATCTCTAAATTTATTCTCATAAATAGTTATGATGTGTTCACAGTATAAACTTTTTATACACTCACGATGACAATTAAACTTATTATTTATAAGCTTTGAAAAAATTTAATATTTTTTTACAACTTCAAAAAATATATAATTTAGTAGTTGGTTAACCTGTTTTAAAAAGAGTGGAATTTATTTAAAAGGATGAAAAATGGTCTCAAAGACTTATAGAACAAATGGGGAAAGAATCAATTCAAAATTGGTCATAATCATTTCTTGCATGCAAAGAAAGCTAGTTTAGATTTGATCTAATTCAGCAAAAACCATGGATTTTAGTACTTAAAACCAGAGACACCTCTGTTTATTTTAGGTAGAAAATGCAGAATTTGTCACATTTATGCCTATGCTATACTATCTTATTGAAGATTTAAAAAGAATAGAATAATTACTATCAACAAGTTTAATACAAACAAATTTTGGAAGAAAAAAATATTATAAAAGGTAAAATTGTGAAATGTGTTTACTGACAATTGACAAAGTAAGCATTTAATTTAGTCCTAAATTGTTAGTCTCTCTTTTTTAACCATTAAATTATTTAAAAATATAATAAATAAATTATTAAATTATTATTAATTTTTCAAGTTAGTCCGTCATTTTCTTTATAAATATGAAAGAAAATAATAATTCAAAGACTACCTCGACGAATTTAAAATATTTAATAATTCCTTGTTATATATAGTTTTAGACCAAATAGAAGGGAGAGTGACTATTTAAGAATCAAATTGATGATTTATTTTATTATGATATGGTAAGACTTAGTGACAAAATGACTATTAACTTCACTTATTGATAATGTACAAAACTTGTCTACACAATTTAATCATCAAACTCATAATTGAATGAATGAAAATTCTGGAATGTCAAATACAATACTTGTAGATAGGGAAGTGACAAAGGTTTTAATGTTTTTCACAAGAGTTAATTAGAAAGAAAAATAAACAAAGGGATGATAATTCATATAAGAAATGAAATGAACACAAAAGATAAGAACTATGCCATGAGAGAGACATGATAATGAAATTGAGCTGGATAAGGTGAGACACGACTAAGCATGTGCAGCTGATAGTATGGTATGGTAGGTACCAACTTTAAAGATATTGACAAAGCATCTCACATGCTTAAACATTAACTTAGATAATTCATAACCATAATTAATTAATTAATCCATCATAATAGACCATCCACTTGTGAATTATGCAACTAAATTTTATTCTTATAAATAAAAAATTATGTATCAATCAAAACTTTTTTATTTTTTTTTCAACCAAAATAAATAAAATTTAATTAAGATTTATTATAGTTAGAAATTAAACTAAAGGGCCTCCAAATAATTTAACTTTAACTAAATTTCATTAAACAATTTATTCTTTAAATTTTTATATACCAATCAATATAAATAAGTACATAAGTGTAGTATGATTATCTTTATTAATTATATAACCAATGTCATTATAACTATATTGTTGCATTGAATACAATAATGAATTAAAAGTAGTGAGCATATTATTAATTTAAATCTAAACTAATTAATATTATATTGAAAACAAATGAATCTTATTTTTTTTAATTATATAATAAAATAAGACTTATTTTAGTAAAAGTACCCATATAAACTTAACTTCACTGTCATCTATAGTGCTATACTATACATCTGTCAACTTGACCATTTGTTTGTTTTTCTAATTGTTACATTCAAACTTTTTAACCAAAGCAATAGCAATAATTGAATGCAACAATAATACAATAAAATATCCTTTACTTTTTTCTAAATAGTATAACACAATAGCATTTTATTAATTAAACAATAGTTCCTTTGTACTACAATAAATAATTTATTTAATTATTTTACATAGATTAAAAACAATGTGAAAATGAAAGAGACAACAATACTCTTATAACTTATTATGTATTCATAATTATCATTAATTTAAAAAGAAAAGTAATAAATTATAATTTATATATATGTAATATTAATTAAAATATACAATTAAACTAATATTTAATATTGCATTAAAATTTAAACTTTAATAATATTTCATTTTAAGAAATTTTTTTTAATTATTGTAAAACATAGAAAATGTTTTCCAATAGGCAAAATCATATTTTTTCAAATCAAAATATTGGAGAAAAAATATGCATAAAAATTAATCTCTTGACTAAATATTAGTAAACAAAAATAAAAAAAAAATTACCACTAATTACTACAAAATAACAATTTAATCACTAACCTTGATCTAGAGTTCCGGTCCGCACTGAACTTGCAACTAAAAACCGGTTGTCTAATATTATTCTCCCGAATCTGAAAAACCACTGGACTACACTCCGGTTCACCACCAAATTGAAAAACGAACCGCGGATCCGGTTCAGACCGAACCACCAAATGAATCCGAGCCGAACCCTTCAACTCCGGTTCAAACCGTTTCTCATTGTTTTTCTTTTTTCCCAACACAAGCCATCCACTATGAAACATAGTAGAACGAGAAAGACAATTACTAAGATCAATGTTAATTACAACACGACCCAATAATTTTGAATTTGTAATTCCACATGTTGTTGCCATGCTTCCGGTGAATACCGAGACACGAAGAGGAATCGGTTTGCTCGAGAGACGTCGGTGTGCGGCCGTGTCGAGGTGGAAGCCTTCGGCGGAGGTGGTTGTTTCAGGTGAAAATGTAGATGATGAAGAAAGCGGGAGAAGTGCGGTTTGAGAAGGGAAATTTGGTATGCGAATGTTGCAATAGCATGGTGTTGTTGAAGGATGAATACCAGAAAGTTGTGATGATTTTGTTGGTGATGGAATGTTTAGAGATAGAGATTCGATTGTAAGACGTACAAAAGGACAAGGATCCATGAGTAATCTTGTTGTCACGATCTACTGAGATGTAAAAAATATTTGTGTATTAAGATTCACTGTGTTAATTTTTGATTGAAATTGGTGTATAAAGTGATTTTGCTGTCACGATTCGCTGAGATTGAAAAGAAAAAACATTTATGTACTATGAGTATGATAGTGTTGAGAAAGTTGATAGATTTTCATAGTTGGATTGGAGGAAGAGGGTGTAGTTTTGTTGTTTTGGTTTTTTGTTTTTAGAGTGAAAATGACTGAATGAGAACATGAGGGTGATGCATGGTGTGAGACTAATATGAGGGGGGAATTTAAATTTATATAGTTGAGTGAAATGAAAAGTTTAATTTTTTTAATAATTTTTATTGTTCTTTTTTCCTTATTTTAAGCTGGTTTTATAGAGAGTGGGAATCTGGTTTTCGATTTGCTGCGTTAACCTATTTTGGCTGCTTCATAATCGACACATAGGATTCCATTGGCTTATTATATTAATTTTTATTTAAATAATTTTACAATTTTTTATTTTATTTTCAGAGTGCTATATTTTTTTTGTGTCTTATTAAATGAATAGAAAAATAAATTCTTAAAATAGTCATTAAATTTTATAAATTAATAAATATATTAATTAAATTATAAAATATCATTAAAAATGTTATAATATAATACGTTAAATGAATATGTTATAATATATTTGATGTTACTTTGGTGTGAACTCATTAAAAATTCATTATAATATTAATTAAAATTTGAAAATATAAAGTGTTAAAAGGTAAATTTATTCATAAAATATTTGACAGAAAATTAGTAGTGATTGGTAGTTAATTTTGGAGTTGTCTTAATTTAATGATGTTATAAATTTATTATTATTATTATTATTAGGGAAAATTTACTTAAGATGCCTTAAATGATATCAACAC
>JBBPBT010000899.1:5194015-5206722 GCA_037974875.1 Cicer bijugum | reverse complement strand
TCTAATAATTCAATTAAAAAAAGTATTATAATATTAATAAAAGTAGTATTTACTTTTTTTTTAAATTGCACAAGTCAAGAAAATAATGTCTTCTGCGAACTTGACTGTATATTTATTTAATTATTATATCTATAATTTTATAAGATAATTTATTACGATAGATAAATTTTATCATTGTATAATTTAAAAGTCATCATAATAACATTTAAATTTCAATATTTTTTATTTACTAAATAAAATTTAGATGAATAAAATTTTATAAGTTCATACGTAATCTTAACAAATTTAGATAACATTATAAATAATTTTTAGACGAAAGTAAATTTTTGATCAAATTGATAATTCTCAATCTAAATCTGAATCCACACGACCTGCAAAGAAATTTCTTATGTGAAAATATATCCATGGTTGAGTTAGCTAACTTTCAAAATCATTCAATCCATCAAAATTTAACAATGAACACGCTCCTTCTTCTTCCTACTTCAACTACTATAGTACTCCTACATTGTACAGATTGCGCGTCCGTAGTTATATTTATTATATATTTTTTTTAATAAATTTTATAAAATATTATTATAAATTAAGAATATATAAACTAATATTTCATATAGTAATTTTAAATTACTTGAATATAAAATTCAAAATTCAAAAACGTTTGCAGTACAAGATTCATGCAATTCCAAGTTATATAAATCAATAAATGAATCAATTGAATTGTAATATGATAAGTTGACCCTATAACAATCTTAAAAGATAGCTAAATAAATTGTGACATATAAATACACGAGTTTATTTAATAAATATTTAGCCTTTATTATTATCGACCCAACAACAACAATTTGAAAACAAACACTTTTTTTTTCTCATGCTCACACTTTTCCACAAGTTGTACTACTTATGCTGTCCTTTCCTTCTCTTCATCCACACCCTCAATCTCATTTGGTTTCCACTTCTTGTGATTTTGTTTAAGCATTTTTTTTTGTTATTATGGTCGTTCAAATAATTCAATATAAACATATTTAATTTATATACAATTTTTATTAACTTAATTTCAACCGTAGAATAATTAGAAACAGAACTTTCAAAACAAAATAGTTGTGAAGCAACTTTTTATAGTGGGGCATAGTAAAAAAATTCATTATAAATATACGTTTTTTATTTTTTAAAAATAACCATTTTGATTCCTATTTTCATGAAATCACCCAATTTTGAAAGAGTTTGTGAAATTACTGATTTGCCCTTGTCAGTATTGTCCGAATTACAAATTTACCCTTATGCATACACAGGTTGTAGGTTCCTTATCTTGAATTGTGGTTGTATCATTCATTCAAATCCAATCGAATTGAACAATGAATATGTTACATTCATCATCAATTTCTGCTACTTCAACAACCTTTTCACTTTCATCGTTTCCACACTTCAAAACCAACAACAACATTAAGAAGACTAAAACAAACCCTTTCTTCTCACACTCACATTTTTCCACACGTTTTACTGCTTCTTCTGCTGTTGCTCAAGATGCCATTTCTTTGCAATCTTCTCCTTCTCTTCAATCTCAGGTTCCTTCACTCTCTCTATGCACTTAATTCTGATTTTGTTTAAATGGGGTTCTTAATTTCTTTGTTGTGTTTTTGTAATTTCAATGAGAGTGTTTAAAAATGTTGATGAAATTTCTTTGATTTCTCAAATTTAAGAATTTTTTTTTAATTGTTATTATGCTTGTTGTGATGTAGAATAATAGTGCATATATGCACTTAGTTGTGGTTTTGTTTAAAAGGGATTGTTAAATTGTTTTGTATTGATACATAGATACATGTTATTGTAATTTTAATGAGAATGTTTAAAAGGGTTGCTAAAATTTCTTTGATTTCTCAAGGTTAAGCAATTTTTGTTTCTGTATTTGTTATTATGGTTGTTGTGACGTAGAATGATACACTTGTTAATGTAATTCTAGTGTGAATGATTAAAAGGGCTGCTGAAATTTGTTTGATTTCTCAAGTTTAAGCTATTTTTGTATTTGTAATTGTTATTATGGTTGTTGTGATTTAGAATATTACACATGTTAGTAATTCCAATGAGAGGGATTAAAAGGGTTGCTGAAATTTAAGGATATTGTTAGTTGATTTCTCTAATTTAAGTACTTAGTTTTTGTGATTGTTATTTTCAGGATATTATTATGTTTGATATTGAAAAATGATGAGTGATTTGGTGAGCTAACACAACATTTAGTCCATAGTGAAACAATACTCAAAATTCATTTGAAACTCTAACAATGATTGACGATGTTACTTTTACGGTAAAAGATGAAAGAGAAACTGTTAGGATATAGAAATAGGGATAATTAGGAGTTTGTTAGTGGTAGTGTTCCTAGGTTGTTAGTAGTTGTATAAGGGTAACTATTTTGGTGTTTGTTTCTAGTTAGTTACCTGGACCTAATCTTCTTTAAATAGAAGCTTACACCTCTTTAAAAATCATCTTTTATCAACTTTAGAAATTGAGTGGTGTAAACCATTGTAGGAGTGTATCTGCTCTTGTGTATCCAATTCTTGGGTTCCTAACATAAACTTTACGGATTAACCCCTTATTATTAATATTCAATGAATGAATAAAAAATACAAAGGGATGGTTTAAACATATGATAAACCATTGAAAAATAAGTTATTTATTTTCTCTAATTTAAGCACTTTTTTTATAATTGTTATAATGGCTGTTGTGATGTAGAAGCTAGGAGTGGTTGTGAAACCAACAGACAAACCAAGACTTGTGTTGAAGTTCATTTGGATGGAGAAGAACATTGGTATTGCACTTGACCAAATGGTACCTGGCCATGGCACTATTCCTCTCAGCCCTTATTACTTTTGGCCAAGGAAAGATGCTTGGGAAGAGCTCAAGGAATTGCTAGAGAGTAAACCATGGATATCTCAAAAGCAAATGATTATTCTTCTCAATCAAGCCACTGATATTATCAATTTGTGGCAACAAAGTGGTGGTAACTTGTCCTAGGATATTTCAAACAATGTTTTTGTGTCAATAGGATGTTCATCTTTTTATTGTTATGGTTGTTCTGTTGTATTGCATTTGTTGTTACTATGTACACTAGACAAGTTCCAAATTCTTTTAGATGAATAATTTACTTTTGGTTTATCATTGTAGCTTTATCAGATAACTTTCTATGTGACGAAAAATTCAATTTTCTGTTTTGATGTTTCACTCTTGCTCTTGTTTGCTGTCATGGCAGCTCCTATTTGGTGTTTCACTTTTGCTCTTGTGTTTGTATGTGCATGCATCGCACTTTCAAAGTATTGATATTTGCTTCTTTGTGCAGTTGGTGTCATTTTTTTTACCATAATGTAGTCTAATGTCGGATTGACGATGAATTTAACGAAATCATGAAAAGTTAAAATGATTTTGGTTAAAATAATAGGAATATGTTGCCGCCGTGGTTATGTTAAATTTACTGTGATTCTGAATATACACGTAGTTTTAAAGGTCCATGTTTTGAAATAACAAATGATGTAGGCTTGCTAATATATGTATATATTTCTACATGCACTTTTATTTATGTTGGAAAATTCAAATCCATGGTCCTATATTGCCAAATTATACTACAACTTATCTTTTTTAATGGATCTCAAGCACCTTTTCTTGAATGTCAATAGTTATCATATCTTGACAGAAGCCATAGTATAGTATCCCACACAACCAGTAGATAAATGTGAAAGAAAAAAAACCCAGAAAACCAATATGCCAATTAAATTATACATACAAAATCCACTAATCAATTAGGTGGATTGTTAATATAGAATTAAATTATAGAAAAAATTTGATCAATTTCACTAAGCTACCTATCTTGTGTAGCTCTAATGTGTCATGGACATAAATTTGCATACATGTTTAAAATTAAGAACAATGTACAAATAATCATGCACTTGAAAAAATAAAAAACAAAATAATCACACTAAATTAAATAATATTGGTTTAGTTGATAAAAAATGATATTGATTTGATAAAAATAACATAAAATAAATACGTATATCGTATTGATCGACATCAATTGTGAACCGTGACACCATCTTATATATAGAGACAACGAAGATCAAAGACTATTATTTGCGAAGAATATTATCAATCTTTATGGAAATATTTAATGACTTTTAAGTATTAATTAACAATAAATTTTTTGATATTGTAAATATTCAAAAGCCATAAAACATCATGAATCACAATGCAAAGAAATCCAACAACACAATCATTCAAAGACAAACCACAAACCTTCCAATTTAAATACTTCATTTCAAAAATTCGATATAGTTGTTAAAAAAAAATTTAAAGAAAAATATAGGTATAGAATAAAATATAATTTTTTAAGTTATTTAAATATTCTTATAAACTTTACTAATGAAGTGATATAAAAAAATGATTATAGTTTAATTATAAAAAATTAACAATTTTATTATTATTAATATTATTATTAACTTTTCTCAATACAAACCTGTACATAATATGCATAGAAACTGAAGGATAAGAATGGGAGAAAAAAGTTCATCTTACTTTTGCAGATTTTGGTCTCTCTTTTGTGTTTCTCTCACAACCAAACAGAATAAACTTCACTCTCTCTCTCTCTCTCTCTCATCTAATTCTCTCTCTCTTACAAATCAGACCCCACCATACAAAGTAAAGGATAGCGGTGGAATTTAGTCTAAACAATTTCCAAAACCATTTTCTGTGCTAAAATTTGAAACTTTTCAAAATCTACAATTTTCAAATTCAAACGGTCAAAACCAAACAGAATAAACTTTGAATTTCTCTCTCTCTCTCTCTCTCGCTCTCTCTCTCTGACCCTTTTTCCATTTCTATCTCAGAGTATGTAACTGTTAAATCAACGGTGGATCTTAAACCCTAAAAAAAACGAAGATGAAAACCAAGACGCCATTGAAGCAGCTCAAGCTCTCTGTTCCTGCTCAACAAACACCCATCACTTCATTTCTGTAATTTTCATCTTCCTTTTACCAACCCATTTCATTTTATTGATTCATAACTCTAATTCAATTATAAAGTTTCCATTTTTATTATTCCCATTTATTATTATATATAGTCTAATTTACTAGTTCCCAAAATTGATTGAATGATTCAACTACCCTTTACTTTAATCTTAAACAGCTTAGAATTTTAGTATCATTAGTATGATTGTCTATTTGTTATAGATTCTAAAACAAGTGATTTTTGTATTCAATAATAGGAAAAATTAAAGTTATTTTGTGTTTGTTCGATGTAGTGAAACTCACTTTTTTGAAGGAAAAAAATCGGTTAGCAAAATGATTTTTTTTAATAGCTATTTAAAACTGTTTTTCATTAGATTTTTCATGAATTTTTTTGAAAGTGATTGATTTTCTTCTTAAAGTGATTTTTTTACGGAAAAAGCTTGGGAGTTAAACAATCTATTTTTAGTCGTAAAAAATGAAGATTTCTGATTTTGTTTTTTCCAACAAAAAGAGCTCATTTTTTCCTAATGTTTATGAAATTGAATTGATTATCTTGGAATTGTCATTAGGACTGCAAGTGGCACATTTCATGATGGAGATCTGCTCTTAAACCAAAAAGGGTTGCGTTTAATCTCTGAAGAAAAGGAATCAAGGGTAATTTAATTCTATTACGTAATTATTGTTATAGATTCAGGCTATTTCTATGTGTTTTTGGTTCTGCGGTGACAAAAGTTGGTTTTGAATGAGTTGAGTTTGGTTTTGCTGTGTCAAAAATTGATTTTGAATTAATTCAGTTTGGTTCTGCTGGGATAAAAATTGATTTTGAGTGAACTGATTTAGTTGAATGTAAAGTCGTTTATGTTTGGATTAATTCACGTAAAAGTAAGTTAAACAGTTAATTTGCGTGTAAAATCACGTTTGAAGTCATAAGGTACAAATCCTAGCTTCAAGTAAGAATTAATTCTAGAAACGAATTCAATTCAAATCTGCATCACACAAACATCTCAAAATCAATTTTATGTGCCTGAAATCACTTTTGCTTCTCTTGATAGTGAAGCCAAACACACTCAATTTGCAGTTTCTAATTTTTTGGTAGAATCTGAAATTTGCATACCTTGACTTGATTTATTTGATAATGGTGTTCAATGTTGATTATGTTTCACTTTACATGCTTACTCTTTGTTTATTTTATCACCAACATTCTGCAATTGTATCATTCATGGTTTGGTTTGTTGATTGTTTTTGGTTTCAAGCATCTTATCTTAAGACTTGCAATTTGTCTCTTTGAGCAGCCTTCAGATGCTAAGGATCTCGAATTCGACTTCACGTTGGACGACCTTGAGACCATCAAAGTAATCGGAAAAGGCAGCGGTGGCGTAGTGCAACTCGTTCGCCATAAGTGGGTCGGAAAATTGTTTGCTTTGAAGGTTGTCATGCATTACTATTTTCAATTGCTTCTTATCACAAGATTTCCATGCATGATTATTCTTTTGACACATTACTAGTAAGAGACCTGTGCATTCGCACAGGTTAAACTTTGTAGTTCAAGAATTGTCTAGTTCATAAAACGATTAATCAAATATATTCAATGAACAATTATGTAATTTTATTTCAAATAGTTGATTGATTTAGATAATTATGGTAGTTATTGAACTTGTGTATGATAAAAGAGCATCTTGTTGAACAATTTATTGCAGGTAATTCAGATGAATATACAAGAGGATATTAGGAAACAGATTGTTCAGGAACTGAAAATAAATCAAGCATCACTGTGTCCACATGTTGTAGTTTGCTACCATTCATTCTATCATAATGGAGTTATATCTCTTGTATTAGAATACATGGATCGTGGTTCTCTAGTAGATGTAATCAGACAAGTTAATACAATTCTTGAACCATATCTTGCTGTGGTTTGTAAGCAGGTATCCTTGTTCATACTTCTATTTCTTGTTGGAGTTATGTTATTTTGACACTAACCACAATTTGAAACGTCATTATCTCCAAATTTTCAGGTGTATAGTTGAATACAAATTGTGGTTAATGAATATTATGTATATTTGAACACTAGAAAATCGTAGTTAATGACGTTCAAAATCGTGGTTACTTGTGCCCAGTGGATGGTTAATGAATTGTAAAATATTGTTATACTCATTAACCATGTACTCAACATAATAAATGACATATTTAAACTATGTTAACCATGTAAATTGTTGTCAAATTTGTATTGATATTGTAGGTGTTACAAGGTCTTGTTTACTTGCACAATGAAAGACATGTAATACATAGAGACATAAAACCATCAAATCTTTTAGTAAATCACAAAGGGGAAGTGAAGATTACTGATTTTGGTGTTAGTGCTATGCTGGCTAGTTCAATGGGTCAAAGAGATACATTTGTTGGAACGTATAATTACATGTCGGTAGGTAACTTATACTTCAGCACTTATATGATAAACCTATATGCGCGTAATGAAGTTGTTTATCCAAACAAAACATTAATGTATAGGTTTTTTTATTTCCTTGTGTAGCCGGAAAGAATCAGTGGGAGTACTTATGATTACAGCTGTGACATATGGAGTTTGGGAATGGTAGTACTTGAGTGTGCTATAGGACGGTTTCCTTATATACAATCTGAAGATCAACAAGCATGGCCTAGTTTCTATGAGCTTTTGGCAGCAATTGTGGAAAGTCCTCCACCTTCAGCTCCTCCTGATCAGTTCTCCCCTGAGTTCTGTTCATTTGTGTCATCCTGGTAATTCTTCATTCTTTTTTGTGTTAGTAGTTATTTTGATCTTCGTAGGTTTATTTCGTTCATTATTTTAATCTTCAAACGTGTCTTTTGTTTGTCGGTTTGATCCACAAAATTATAAACAAAGACACACTCAATGATGTTTTTGGTTTTTGTAATTTTAGGGACTATATTGATGATACTTGACACATCTAAGAACCAAAATAACCATTTCCCCTTCCTTTTAACTACTTAGTTTCAATACCAAAAAATTGATATGATATTGAAGTGTTTTCAATCATACCACTTTGTTGTAGGCTGTTTTTGTTTCTTGTCCAGTTGCTCCTTTAGCTTTGTGTATCTAAAATATGTGGTTATTAAATTGTAACACATCTAAATAACATAAGCATGAAACATTGAATATCTTTTTCCTCATTTTTGCATTTTTCAAATCTTGTGCCTCTAAGAGATTCTCCGCATACACGCAGTTGATACATTTGTGGCCGTTTAATTAAAGATCAATCTATAAATCAAAATACCGAACTTGAATCTGAACTGTCTAATCTTGATCGAATATTTGCTGATGCCTTGATTGCATGAATGTTGGGAATGCCCGCCTAAGGGAGCCAGAACCCTCAGTGCCTCCTGTATTCTAAACTACCTTTTTCACTTAATCACTATGTTGACTAATCTTATGGTGCTATAATTTACATATAACAAGATATCACCAAAATGGTTGTAGAGTCTAAAACATATTATGCTTTACTTTGTTTCTAAGTTCATTTCTTGGTATAATTACAGCATAAAAAAGGATCCTCGTGAAAGATCAACGTCCTTAGAGCTTCTGGTTAGTAACATATTTTTTTTTTCAACTGCCAATATTAGTAATTAGTATCGTTAATATTGTTAGTATTTTCAGAATTCCTAATCTGAGTCTTCTAATCGCATTGCATTTTCAGGATCATCCTTTCATAAAAAAGTTTGAAGATAAAGATCTAGATCTTGGAATTTTAGTAGGTAGCTTGGAACCTCCTATAAATTTTACCAGATGATTTCTTATGATATAGTGTGTAAAATTTGTACTTTGACAATCATAACATTTATGAGTGAAATTTCTCCTTCTCACTAATGCTATGTAAGAAATTATAAATATAAAATATACTTGTTTCCATTCTTGTTGACTTCATTAGAGTTTCTTGAAACTGATTTGTAAAAAATGTTAAGTACAAGCTTCTTCTCTCATGATATATGATTAAAGATTAATTAGAATAAAGCTCATTTTATTTTTGAGCCATATGGTGCCAATGCCAATAATATTTCACTATGTTATCACATCATGGAATAAAATCTTTAAACATGATTTTACTATGTCAAAATTTCTAGTGAAATATAATTATAATTATGTGTGAAGTTGTAAAAATTTATAGTGAAATATAATTATAATTACAATATTGCTACCAACACCTCCTAAAATTTAAAAAAAATTAAAATGTCCAAAATGCCCTTCCCTTTATTTCATCTTCTTCATAACATTACTTCTTCATAACTCATTTTCTTCCTCTTCATTCTACATTCTATATTTTCATTGTTGTTCATCTTCCTTTTTTTATCAATCATCATCCACCATTTTGATCAAACATCTTCAATTATCAATCATTATCAACCAAGTTCATCAACTTATTATCAATTATGTGAATCAAGTAAGTAATTATCATTATTTGTTTTTGTTGTGTTATGTTGTTTTGTTTGATGTATTTAAGAATGTAATGTCTGAAAATTGAAGGAAAATAGTTTCCATTTGTGATGAAAAAGACAACATTCGTTGCCCTAAACCCAGAAACGTACCTGACAGTTCAGGTACGCAAACTTAGTTTTTTTAAAAAACCCAGAAACATACGTGGAAAAATTTTCAAAATCCAAACCTTACGCAATCTGAGTTCACGTAGGTTTACGTGAATTGAAATTACGTAGATTTACGTGAATTAAAATTACGTACCTTTACGTGAATTCAGTTCACGTAATGAAGGAATGCAATTCACGTACATGCCTTATTACGCAATTTTAGTTCATGTATGTGAACTCAGTTCACATAAACCTACGTGAATTCAGATTGCGTACAATATGTTTTTAGGTTTCAAACTCCATTGATTAGGCAATCTGAGTTCACGTAGGTTTATGTGAATTAAGATTGCGTAGAGTCTGATATTTTAACTTTTTTAAAGCATATGTGAACTAAGTTCATGTAACACCAAAACGTACGTGAACTGAGTTCACGTAATTTACAAAAAAATACTAACTAAAAAACAAAGCAACATACGTCCCTTTTTATGTAGTTTTAACCACAATGTGATGATAAACTGATGTGTTGTAGGTAATGAATGAGTGATGTAACTTTTTATGATTTTGAGTATGAGTTAGTGAGGTATGATGATTTTTGTATGTGAGTTATGAGGTGTGATGAAATTTGATAAATGTGAGTTATATGATAATAAATGTGTAATATTGATTACAGGGGCATTTTGATTTTTTTTTAATTTTGAGGGGTATAAATAGCAAAATGGAGGGTGTTGGTAGCAATATTGTTATAATTATGTGTGAAGTTTATTTAATGTATAATTGTTGAATATTTTTTAACATGTGTTAATTAGTCGAGATTCATTCAAATGGTTCACATATCTCAACATATATTTTTTCATATGCATCGGCCAATGATTGAATGTTCGATTAAAATGGCTAGAAGTTCAAGTATATATTACATGTGTCACACGGTATAGGTACTTTTTTTCATTTAATTTAAGGACAACCCTAATTTAATTAGTTAAAACACCCTTAATTATATTTATGTTGCATAGGATAATTGATGTGAGAGTAGTATTTGCTCTCCTTTTGCTTTTGCTTTTCTTGTGAGAGAAAAGAGAACAAGATGTGATGGAATGTTGAAGCAAACACTCCATGTCTTTGAAATTGAAGCAATAGATAAGAATGAGATTAACAAGATGCATAATAGGTCTAAATCAGTTTTACATAGCCATAATTCATAATATACTGTCACATATTATTATAGGTTTAAATTAATTTTACACTGATATAATTTAATAAGATATTATCATGTATTTTTGTTATGTAACTGTAATTTAAAAATAAAAAATAAATGTAAAATATTAAATTTATATTGAATGTCGATATAAAATTAATTTAGAATTTATTGCATATCCCTTTTCTCTTAAACAATATTTACTTAGACTTTGAGTATACTAACATTAGAAGAGATAATAATTAAGAGGTTAAACTTTCATAAAATAAATTAATTATGTAAGCTCAAATAAGTTTTTAATCCAATACTATAATATAACAGAATTAACCCATAACTAAATTTTTAAATATATGACCATGAATTCAATCTTTGATTAAATATTTATTAAAATATATTAATCCTTTAAAAGAACATTTATATCCTTATTTGTGACTTCCGTTACTAAAAGATATATGCTTTTAATTTTAAAATAAAATAATTATTATTTCTGATCTCTAAAAAAATAATATTCGTAAATTTCTTGTACTTATTTTCAGAAATTAATCACTTCTATATTCTTCTAGTCTATTTTTTTTATTTCTTTTTTGAAAATTATAATTTTACAAATTTAAATATATGTAAAATAAAAAAAAATAAGAAATATGTGAAAAAATAAAATAAAAAAGAATACAAGTTGGGTTGTGAGTGTAACATGACTCGTGAGAAATGCCCCTTCCTTCAACCAAATCAATTTCCTTATCCTCATATGCTAATTATTAACTTTGATCCTCAAAATATAAATTGTATTGTCAAATATTAAATTTTCATATATACATGTAGATTAAACTCGCAATCACATATTGAGAATTGTACTAGGCACCTCCCAATTTGACCTGTCACTCTCCAGCAATGAGTAAAAGACTATTTTGCCCTCAATTATATCTTTCATTCGAAAGTTTAAAATATCCGATTCTGGTATCACTAAGTTTCGAAATACAAAAGTAAGAACTTTCGAAAATTTCAAACCTTCAAAATGCAAAAGTCCAGAAAATTCAAAAGTTTGGATTAATCTGAAAGTTTCGAAACCCATAACCCAGCAAAGTTCGAAACTTTGCCATCCTTTTCAAATTTTCGAAACCCAGAAAACCTTCGAAAGTTTTAAAACCCAGAACACAGAGAACCTCGAAAGTTTCCATCATTCTGAAAGTTTTGAAGTTAAGCTCGAACATGTTGAAACTTTCGAAACCCAAAAAACTTTCGAAGGAGATGGAAATTGTCGAAATGAAACATTCGAAGTGGTTAGAAAGGTTCGAATCTGGGCTTGAATGGAATGAAACATTCGAATTTTCCTATTTTTTTTTTCCTTTATTAAATTATTTATTTGTTACATTTTTTTTGCCTTTTATTATATAATGTTTTTTTTTAAAATATTTATATATTGATATGTTGCAGTGCCTAGGATAAGAGGTGTATTCGTCCAAATTATTCGCAACATTATATATGAAAACTTATTCGAACATTTTGAAAATTTTGAAACATGAAGTTTCGAATGTTTGGTATATATAGAAACATCAAATTTCGAAAATTTAGGAAACTAAAATTTCGAAATACATTTTTTTAATAATAAATAATAATAAATTAATAGTAATAAATAATAATAAATATATAGAATAATAGTAATAATTAATACTAATAAATAGTAATAAATTTCCTACTTAATTTAAAAAATAATAATAAATTTAATTAATAATAATATTATAAATTTATTTTTCTTGAAAAAATTTTAATTATAAATTAAAACTTTCGAAAGTTTTAATTTTTTTGAAATTTTCAAAATTCAATTACTTCGAAAATTTGAAATTTTCGAGTATCACGTTTAGAAAGTTTTGATGTTTTTAAAAAAATTATAAGTCTAGGTTTTTTGAAAAAGGACAAAATGGTCTTTATGAAAAAATGTTCCTCATATATTTATGTAAATCTACACT
>JBBPBT010000899.1:5181196-5193574 GCA_037974875.1 Cicer bijugum | reverse complement strand
TTAAATTTTTTAATATTTAAAATTTATATTTGTTAAAAAATTTAAATATTTATAAGGGAAATTTTATATAATATTCTAACTATATATTAAAGAAAAATATTTATTTATTTTTGTAAATAATTTAAATTTAAATTTATTTATGTACCCACCATTTTCTCATAAGTTTGAAAGAATTTTCCTTTTTTGTTTATAAAATGAAAGAATTACCCCTTTTTTTGTTTAACTAAATAAAAAAATTCATTGTTTATTTACCAATGGAGATAACGGTGCATTAAAAGATGAGAATGTATATACCTATCTGTCATAACTTTATGAAACAAAGTTGGTTAGATGTGGACCTTAGCTTCACCTTATCAAAATTAAAAATTAGTTAATTAATTAAGGACGGTGACTCATTACATGGATATACATGTCTTCAATTTTAGATCTTATCCTCTATCCTAGTTGTCTCATGCATTTTGCACCATATATCACATTATTTGATTGTGACACATGTTTTTAAACAATTTAAGTAAACTATACTAAAAAGGATAAAATTGATTGGTCAATGTTATACAATTATTTTTAATAAGCCTCTCAAATGTTTTTTGTAAATTGAAAAACATAACGGATCTATATAAACGTTTCATACCTTATACAAATTATTTAATGCTTGTTCAATTTGTTATATATATATATATATATATATATCTAGAGAAAGTGAGATCTTCAATATCATTCATATCTCATACCCTTTTTTGTTTTTTCTCTTCTTCTTAATACAAAAAATATTTCTAGAAATTTTGTTCCAAAAAAAAAAATCTCTAGAAATGAATGTGAAAGGAATAATGGGTTGTGATGGAACAAAAAACATAAAGTGGATGGTTAAGGATAATAAGAGTAATTCAATATCCTCCATTGGAACATTTTCAGAAGATTCAATAAACTCTTGTTCATCAGAGTTGATAGATGATGCTGATTCATTTGGAACATCTTCTTCTTCATCGTCACATTCAAATGGATCTTTATGTGACTTATCTGAGCTCATGAATAATCTTCCTATAAAGTATGCAATTTCATCCTACATTTCTAAAATTTTATTCAAAATTTTGATCAACACTATTTATTTGCTATAGTTTTTATTTTATTTTATTTTATGAAAACAACTTATAGATAATTTTTATAGAAATTATATGATAGTTTTTAAAATAATATTGAGAAGCAAAAGCAATATAAAGCTATTATAACAAGGTTCTTGAAAATTGATTCCAAACTAATAAGTTATTTTTACGAAATAATAATAAGTAAAAATTAAATTGAATACATTAATATCTTTTGACTATTTTTTTAGTTATTTTTTCTTATATGTTTTGATTATCTTTTCTTATGACTTGTGCAGGAGAGGTTTGTCTATATTTTATGAAGGGAAGGCTCAATCTTTCACATCTTTAGCTGAGGTTGAAAATATTGAAGATCTTCCAAAGAAAAGCATACCTTACAATAAGAGAATGAAATCATGTAGAAGTTATGGGGGAGGTTTGGATAGCAATAGAATATGGTATAGTCCAAAGGCTACAATATCAAAAAAGGCTTTAAGAAGACCTTTTTCATCTGTATTAGATAAGAGAAGTAGTTTCCTACAAGGGTCTAGGCCTTCCATTGTTGTACACAAGAACTTTTGAAATCTAACTAATTAGATATAGCTTTAGCTTCATGTATAAAATTCAGATTTTATTTTATCTCACACCTTCAGCTTACTTTAAAGTCAAAGCCATATTTGTTTGGTTACAAGTTTAGAGCAACCACACTTGATTCTAAGGTATAAAATTGATTTTATTTCCGTAGTCGATTTTGGAGATTCTAATTTAGTCAAAATTTATAATTTTTGATTTTAAACATAATTTTTATACTAAAATTTATTATTTTTACTTTCTTTAGACAATTAAATTTTAATTTGATCAATAAAAATTAATATATTTAATATATAAAATCAAATACATTGATTTTTATCAATCAAATTATAATTAAAATACTATAAAAATAAGTGTTTGGATCCTTCACTCCCTTTACAATGCAACTATAACAAATTGTAACATCAAGATTAATGTTATCATTTAATAAAAACGTTTAAAACATTAATCTCGAAATTGAAAATATGGTTATGACTAACAAAAAAGAAAGAAAAACAGACAAACATTAATCGAAGTTCACCGGCTCAAAGCTTCAACAAAAACCGAACAACTTTTAAGAACTAAAATGTCTTTTTATTTTTAAGAATGCGAGTGCAAGTGATTTTGTATTTTTGCATTTTTGCTTAATCCATTAACTAGAATCCACATAATGTCCAATTCTTGTCATTTCACTTGGAACACAAGTTAAAAGGAATATATAGATAGCTCTTATAAGCAAATAAATTTGAGTCTTACATTGCTATAAAAAAATTACAACTTTTCCTCTTTCATCTCCTACAAGTACAATAAACAAAAAATGAAAGGTGGGTATAATTTGCCAGAACAATTTTCATTTTGTACGTTTTTAAATAAATAAAAAATCCTATGAAATTCTTTTTATTTGGAACTCCTTGAGATGGGTTATAACTTGTAAACCGGTTCAATTCCAAGAAGATAAAAGCACTTTCTCATCACAATAAGTGTTGCTTCACATAGCAAAAGTCTACTAGTTTCCTCAGGTGATCCTACAACCTGTAAAAGGAAAAGAAATTGAATTTAAACTAAACAGGAATCTAGATTGTGTATGACATTCAAAGTAAAATTTGAGAAAATTTCATGAATGAAAAGGGATTTAATAAACTTGACATTTGACAAAACAATGACCAATATGAAGTATAGTAGTATCGTGTCTTTAACATGTGGCACAGTAAATACAACAAATATACTACTTTTTTTGTAAAGGCAACAAGTAATCTACTTGGCAACTTTATGAATAGAAATTTGAATAAGAATATAAATAGAAAAGCCATAGAAATTTGAATATATTAGATGATGACTTCAAAAGTATACCTGACAATTAGAATAAAACTTTTTTGTAAAGATTTCAGCCAAGTTATAGAGGTATTCACACAACACACTAGGCAATAAATTGGTGCATGCCTCCTCAAAAACCTGAAAAATAAAACAATATACAAATAATAAGTCTTCTGAATTATAAAATAATATCCAGCCCCATAAATCATGATATCTTAACTCTTCTGTTTAAAGAAAATGGAACCCTGGTAACAAAGTTTATGCAAAGGTCTAAAGTTAAAAAACAACATAAACTATTCACATGTCCTACCTCAGGAAATTGTAGCAGATGAAGCCCCAATAAACGCTCATCTTCATGATCCAAAACTATGAACCCGTTCTGTCACAACAAGATGGCAGGAACATTAAGTACACAGTAAGAAATGTGCACAAGTTGATTTCATCTGACCATAACTATATATAAATGCACGCTCACCGAATATTGAGCCATATCACAATTGTAATAGATGAGTGCTGAATTGACTCGTATTAAATCAACCATGGCAGGATCTAAACTAGGTACAAGTCTTGTATCTTATATTTTAAAATTAAGAATATGATACAAAAACAAATAAATCAATTTATGATAGATATACAATAAACTAGTAGGTCATCATTTCAGGAAGAGAAATAAACATACTCTCTTTACTTCTTCGATGTCTTTACCAGATTTCCGGATAATGGAACAAATCCTAGCATGTGCATAGAGCAAATAAACAGCTGTATTCCCCTGTTGCACAACAGATTAGGAAGGTGAGACATAAATAACTGCATATCCTACATTTTTCTTTTTTGTTATCATCTTGTAAGGAGCTTTGCTCCATCCATCTTTCCCTTAATTTCCTTTGCTAAGAAAATGGCTACTAATCTATTGGCTTCTTTACGGTACGTTCACAAGCTAACTCTCAAAATTTGCATGCAGTGAATGCACCTTATCGTTAAGCATCTGATCAAAGTTGAAGGTGTAATTCGTTAATCTGTTGATCTTCAAGTCAGCATACCTGCAAAGTGCAAACACAAGTCAAAAGAACGAACATAAGGAACTATAAGCCTACAAATCATTTAGAATTTCCATCACAGGAGCAAAATGCAGGTGACACATTTGTAAAGATTCATTAAGTCAAACAAAAACATATGTAGAAGTAGAACCATAAGTTCCTAAACCAATCTTCATAACCGTGGAACAGAAATACAACACCCAGTAAGCAGGGCAATTAGTTGGAAAATTCACAAAAAGGTAACAACCGAGTAAGCTGAGATTAAGCTCATATACTTCGCTTTTGTCATGAATTATTCTACTTATCGATTGATGCATGCAGTCAGAAACATCCAAGTCAAAATTAGGATACATTAACAGGATTAACAGCATTAACTCAATATTTAAAGCACCATGTATGTAACAATTTAAAAAATTCTGTTAAAGGGAACATGTTTGCCAATCCATCTGTCTCAACATCAACAAAAGGAAATATGCCCCCAAAGAAGCTAATTACAACTTAGCATTGCTGAACAGAATGTTGATTTTGCTTTAAAGCAGGAAAATGAAAAATGCTTAAAGTTAAAGAAGCTTACTTAACAGCCCCGTAACCAATAGCCTCTGATGTTTTCTCAATCTCCTCCTCAGACCAATCATTAGTTGTAACTAGAAGAACATAGAATATAGAAGGTCAGCTTTCTGGTGCTAGACACTAGAACCTCATCAAATGAAAATAAAATTGGCACAATCATTCATAGATCATGGTCGAGCAGAAATTTCATGTCATAGATGCCTTTACGCAGATAACGAAGTAAAAATCATACTAAACAACTTATACTTTACCACGTTCAAGAAGGGCAGTTTTACAACGCCTTTTAGCTTCATCAAGCAAATCAACCAACCGAACAACCTCACTACTCCGACTTCGAAATCGTTTTCCATCTTCCCCAAGGACAAGACCAAAACCTATATGCGTACATTTTGGATATGCATTCTCATCACGTGGCAGCCAACCTGCACGCCTAAAGGCCTGAAAGGAAAGTCAAAGGGGAATTATTCCATTTTAACTCATTGAACTATTAGCAGTAGCGCTGGTCGTAACTATTCTCTTTCAAAAATTTACAAAGAAAATGAAATGACCAAGCCAATAAAAGCATTTCAGTAGATAATTATTATTTAAAGGTGATATCAGCAAAACCCAGACAAGTTAATAACAAGGACAATTCACTACTGCCAAAAGAAAGTAGAAAGGGTAGCGACAACAATATAATGCAGTAACCATAATATACCATGAAAATCACTCGAGATATACCTTAAATAGCATATCAAAGTGTTGCTGTTGCCCAATATCTGTAACATATACAATCCACTCAAGTTTTTCTTTATTTAGACGATACCTACATGATTCAAATAGCTCAGGTAAACAAAACAGTTTATTTTCCCAAGTCAATATATTTCATGTTCCAATCTTAGATTATTATGCAGACAAAACAGAAACAGGTATATCAAAAATTTACAATAAAGGAAGAATATGCAGACATCCAAGATAGAAAAAAGTGGCATAATGATTAATTACAAAGTTTGATTACTCAAACAGGATTTTCACAAAATATGCAGAAAAAAACATTAAGAGTAAAACTAACCAAAGTGATGCTAGATCAGTTGTAAAATAGTTGTAGCCACCATCTCTTTTCACAGCAATAAGTGGTATATTTACACCCTCAACAAAAATCACACGAGCACCATCGCTATCTTCAATCATTCCTAACTTATCCAGCTTCTCAATAACGCCGGGGATATATGGATTATAGAAGCTCTCTCCCTGTGATCAAATATATCATCGTTCAGTAAAAAAGTCAAAATCATTGATTGAAGTAAAAACTTATGTAATTATTTCAACATACATTCAATATATTCAATAAATTTAGTGCTGCACAGAACGCACATCATGATATTAATGACAGTCAGTAAATGAACAGTGTTCTTCTAGAATGTACAAAACATAGACATCATGGATAAAATTCACAGATTAGGAAAAATATAAAACTAGAATCCATACCATTTCCTCCAATTGAACTCCAAGGCGTTGATAGACCTTTTCGAATTCAGCCCTACTAACATCACAAATTTGTTGCCATGCCTTGCGATACCTGATATCCCCACTCTGAGATGAAAATTAATGCATACATATAAGTCAAAATTAAGTTCCCTAATATCTCACAAGTAGGGGGTAAACTCAGGATATCGTTTACCTGGAGCAGGACCACCGACTGTTGTGCCCTCAACTTAAATTCTGGATCATTATCAAACCTCACTTTTGATGCCTTATAGAATGCCTAAAAATGCACCAACTCACATGAGTTTCAGTATTCACTTTTACAGTGAAAGGGGGGAGTTGGCAAGGTACACAATACAAATAAAATATAAAATAACTATTTCCAGCCTTACATGCATAGAAAACCAATTGTTTTTATGCCATTCCTCACCTGATAGCAGCTTATATTTCCTACCTAGACTTAATGGTTTTATAGCACATTAATTTCTGGATAGCTTGGAATCATATTTTCTACTTCCCTTTTGAAATGAATAGAATTAGAATGAGCATGTGGAAAAATGAACTAAAAACTACTCCCTCCATCTCACAATGAGTGTAGTTTTAGTTAGCAAATAAAATTTGTCTCAAAATGAATGTCATTCACAATTTTCAATGCAACTTTAATTATTTTTTTCCTATACTACCTTTCAATGATTATTATATACACAACTTCCAAAGCGTTAGTATACTTTACATTAATAATAGTGAAAAATCCACCAATAGTTAAGATGGATAGTTTGGTAAAATGACTTTTCTCTTTCTTTTAGTTATTGCATTTCTTAATATGTATGCAAAAACCTTAAAGACACTCATTATGAGACGGAGGGAGTATGTTTTTTCATATCTAAATTAGAATTAGAATGAACATGTGGCAAAATGAACTAAAAACCATGTTTTTTCATATCTGACCCAAAAAAATGATCAAATATTGTATGATTAAAACCTAAATAAGATTAACTAGAATAAAGTTCAATGTATTTTCTCACCTGAAGATCTTCAACGGCTGCTTCACTAACATCTTGGTCTGGAAATTTTTCAAAGAGGTACGCAATCAGCATCCCAAACTGAAAAACAATGGTGCCGATACCAAAATGAGAACTTCACTATTGAAATGTTTTAGAATTCCAGCATATATATGATTAGAATCCCAGCAAAAAATCAATGGCCATTACTAATTTAGTGACTAATTGTATTAATTGATCATTTTGATATCTAAAATATTTTATTTAAGGGGGAGAGAGCACTGTCTTAGGACATCAACTGTTTAAGATTACAAATCAAAGAAGAATAACCCACACTATGCCTATATTTAATTGGGAGGAATGTAATGCATGTCCTTGATCAAGAAACCAACAGTTGGAAACTCAATTTACATCAGTGACTACCTCAATATATTTAGTTCTCAAACAAGTATTAAGTAAGTAATGCTAACACACACGTGTCAAGTTAACTGATTGTTGCAAATGCAAAAATGAATCAGCCACAGTCGTGAGGTATATGAATAAGCCTAGCTTTTACAGTGTATAGCAAAGATCCAGCCACAAGAAATGGCATAAATCGTTTATCCCCAGATTAAACATGCACTGAATTCAAACTCGCGGCACAAAAATAGCAGTAAAGAAATTAAATCTACCTGTGTTCCCCAGTCACCAACATGATTTCGGCGGGTAACGAGTTCCACACGTGAAAATTCGAACATGCGAGCTAATGTGTCCCCAATTATGGTAGATCTAAGGTGACCAACATGCATTTCCTTTGCTATATTAGGTGAGGAAAAATCAACCATGGCCCTCCTGATCGGAAGTCGAGGCGCCCACGTATCAATACCATCAATTAGCATTCTTTGTATGCCCTGCAGGAGGATTTTTTTTTTCTTCATTAAATACTAACATATGGCTTGAATAAGCTCAATAATCAAAATTGTCAACATAGTATAAACCATTACATTCTAGTATAACACCCTTCCAATCACTGGACATGATGACTTAAATACCAACCTCCTCTTGCAAAAAAAATGAAGCCACGTACACCTTTTTTATTAATCAAAGTAACACTAATGACCATTTTACAATTGTTCCTGAGGGAATTTGAACTCAGTACCTTGAGGTTACAAAGCTAAACTCTTACTACTGAGCTAGCACCTCAAGTATAAGTCACAGGCACTTGATACATACTATTCCTAATGTAAAATTATACGATAGAAAATGCAATCACCTGTGCTATCCAATTCTTTGACAAGACAACATTAACAAATCCTGGACCAGCCAACGAGCACGAATCTATCATTTCAGATGGAGGAAGATTGTTAATGATAGCCTACACAAATATAAAACACAAATTACTATTTGACAACAAATCAAAACCTAATTTCAAATCAACAATTCACTAAAAAGTTTAATGACTACATAAAAAACACTCTAAACAAACTTTACACAAATGCCCTATCATACTTACAACATCATAATATCACTTGTTAAACTCTACTTATATTATAGTAAGATGGTAAACTGTGATTAGAACTTGTGTAAACCTTGTTTTACATTGTCAGTACATTGCCATTAAACTCATTGGCTAATAAAATTCAAGACTAGAATACATACGGGTGGTGGGAATTAAAAACGAAAAATGCGTCCAATTATACCTGTCCAATAGAAGGAGGACCTCTAAATCCAGTCTCCTTCCCTTTTAGCTTCGACCATATACCCATTGCATTATTACTGCACCAATTAAATAACTCTTTAATTTCCACAAGTACCCATTTGCCAAAGCACAATGCAGCTACTTTTGCTTATCCAAAAAACCAATAATTCCACAATGCAGGTATATAAATGCAAAAGCTTAAAATTCATATAAATGCAAAAGCTTAAAATTCATATAACATAATACAACATAATTGTAACAAGGACAAAAAAAACTGAACTTACCATTGATAATCACCAAATTTTACACCGCCGGTTTTGGCGGTGCAAACATCAACTAAGGGCACAACATTTTCCTCATCAGGCACAGTTGCCTTTAAAGAAACATCAAACAGCTGCGCTAATTGTCTTTTCACACTAGCAGGATTATCAATATCCTATATCCAAATTCAAAATGCATAAACCAACATCACTATCTTATATCATTACAAAAAAAAAAAACAAAATTAATTGCGTGTTTGGTTCTGCTGCGACAAAAAAATGATTTTGAATGAATTGATTATGTAAAATTGATTTAGATTAAAAGTGAGTTGAATATAAAGTAATTTATGTTTCAATACATTTACGTGAAAGTAAATTATGATAAATTGAAGGCTAAAAATCAATTCTAGCGGCAAAAACAACAATTATAGTTGCAAGTATGAATCAATTCTGGAGGAAAAATCAATTCTAAAGGCAAAAGCAACAAATTCTAGCTGTGCAAGTCCGAATTGTCCAAATCAATTCTATCCTAGAACAACCAAACATGTCAAAAATCAATTCTACACCTCTAAAATCAATTTTGCTTCCTCCAAAAGTGGAACAAAATATGGGCTAAGTGCATGTTTCATTCCACTTTTGGAGGTGTAAAATTAATTTTGACATAGTAGAATTGGTTTTGGCCCCCCATAATTGATTCTAACTTGAAACTAAAATTTATAATTTTTTAGTTCAAACGTCATTTTTACATTGAAATTTTACTATCCAACTTATTAAGTTTACTTCAATATAAACCAAATATAAAAATCACTTTACATTCAACTCATTTTTCAACTAAACTCAATTTAACAAAATCAATTTTTGTCACGGCATAACAAAACCAAACATAGACCGATGAGTGAATGAATGAATTGAATAAACTTACAATGGATAAAGTGGGAGGGGATTGAGTCTTAGTTAGTGGTGATTGAGTTTTGGTAACTGCTAAAGCGAATCTTCTAGAAGCAACTTTGAGTAAATCTGTCTACACAATAACAACAACATTCAAAACGAAAACTGCGTCGTTTTAGTGAATTGAGAGCGAGAAAGAGAGAGAGAAAGCTGACCAGAACGTGATGGTTGGAGAGAAGGTGGAGAATGAAAATGAGATAATCGATTAAGGTTTAAGCACCCTAACCCTAGCATCTTCCTTCTTCTTTTTTGCTATATAATTATAATTTTGAGATTGAACTTCCACGGTTAAGAAGAAGAAGAAGAAGAAACATTGACGCTGCACTTAGTAGTGTTTTGTATGCTCCTCTTTGCTCAAGATAGCTAGTGGGCCACCACTATACATATTACGAGTTTTTTTTTTTTTTTTAATTCTTAAAAAACAAAATTAAATATTTCGTGCAATTTAACTAAAACTAAAATAGGTGTATATTTTAAGATTCTTATGGAAAAGTATATGTAAATTATTAACTAGTGATTATAATCAACCATGTTATTTTATGTTTAGAATTTTAGGTTAGTATAGCTAGTGCACTGGATCTAACTAATTATACTTGGTTATCATTTATAATTTTTCAAAAACAATTCATTATTCACCGAAAATTTACAGAAAATATTCACTTAATTTTAATGCGGTGTCATTTTTTTTAAATACAAATTAAATTATTTTCTATTTATTTTATAAAATAACTTTATTTCAGTGTAAATATTATTTCAAATATAATTCAAATTAATATAAAAAAAAATATGAAGAGCGTGTGAGAGATAAACATCTTTCTCAAAACATTATTGTTACTATTGATTAAACTCATAGTGAATACAACATATTACTTTGGTATAATACTTTTTTACAATATTTCAACAAAAAATTACATTGCAATATCAAATTTAGAAAACTTGGAACAAATATTTCCAACGATATTTCATTTTTAAAAAATATCGGTTTTACATTTTATTTTTTTGAAAGAATTTGGCGAATGTTAATCTACTTTCGTATTTGCATATAGATCCCTCAATACACTAAGAAAAATTATAATCTATTAGCATGTTTTACATTACTAAAAATTAAATTAAGATCCGACAAAAATGATTAAAATAAGAAGAGGTACCAAATAATTTACAACAACGAGAGCAAACGGGGCAGCTTCAGCCCAATGGGCTTATTTACATCCAGCCCATTTAGCATGACTGGTTTTTCAATTCCCACCATAATACACTCTGTGCACCTCACCGCATACAATCTTCACCCACGGATCTTATCCGATTATTATTAATAGCAGATTATCCATTGTCCCATTCCCATAGAATTACATTATTAAATTCTTTAAACAAAATCTCGAAATTACCCTCATCCTTTTTTCTATATAAACCCCCCAATATCTTACTATTTGCACTCACTCATTATCACTTGCACTATGAAAGACACCGGAAAGAGCTACAAGGCGAACGGAAAACCGTCGCCGGAGACAAGGAAGGATCGGAAATCGGCTACAGGAACGAGCGGATCGCCGAAGAAAGGAGGATACGGAGGTAAGTTCACGTGGATCGGACGTGGATACGAGGATCTTCAAGTCGGACCTGATTACGGAGCATTGGATTCCAAGGATCCGAACTTCGAAGATCGTGAAGAGATCGCTGCCGTTTGATTACGGTGGCTCCGGTACCAGATCTGCAATTATTGGTACTAATTTGAGAGACGCTAGTTGATCCGTGTAATTTGAAGTTCAATAATGAAAGTGAAACGAATCGTTTTGTGTACAAAATCTCGATTTGTTTTGCTTTGTAGTAACGATTCTGTTTATGTTAATTCACCATTTTGTGCTTCTCTCTTGTAAATGAGAACTACTAGTAATAATTTTAGCTACTAACAAGTAACAAGTGTTTAAAGAAACCAAATCTGAATTATTCTAAATATAAAAATACGAAAATATTAGTAGTTTTATTTTTTAAAGTTGTGTTTATTTTATTTTATCTCGACAAGCACAAACCTATTATGATTTCATCTCAATTTAAAAGTCGTTAAAGTAAAAGTAATAAATATTTGGTGATATTGAGTTCAACTGAAACTTAAAAAAGTATGACATAATTATTTTAATTAAAATTTATTTATTACTTAGTCTCAACCATTTAATCTCAATTTTTTATTTGGATTTTGTCCCAACAAAGTTTAAGAGCATTCTTTTATCCTTCATGTCACATTCTCTTAGAAGAATGTAATGAGTTTAGCTTAAATTTTTTACCAAGGAACATATAAGACTATAAGTTTAGCTTAACAAATTTATGCGTTAGATCTTATTTTAATTATTAGCATTTAAAATTGTATTTTTTTTACACTAAATGGACCTCTTCTATATTAGAGGATGAAGATCTAGATTCCTGTGGAGGTCTTGAATTGCAAGCTAGTATTTACTTTTTACA
>JBBPBT010000899.1:5165197-5180747 GCA_037974875.1 Cicer bijugum | reverse complement strand
TTTTCTACTAATAAACATGAGACATATTTTCAGTGAATATATAAAAAATACAATACAAATATTTATTAGTCATAATATGAAATATATACAAATTATTAATTGCAATATTTATTATACTTTTGATCAAATATATTTTACTTCAATATGAAAATAAAATATAGTACTACAACTTATTAAGCTACTATTAATTTCAATTTTATCTATTTATTTATTATAAATTGTAATAAATTAAATAAATTATTTACGTATAAATAAGAGATTATCTTTTAATTAATTTTCTTTAATTATTATCTAAGAGAAAACTATAATAATAACGTATACATGTGCAAAATATACCTCAATGTGTTTGAATATCTTCACTCTATTTAATATAAAACACACTTTTTTTCATGGCGCATGGATTAAAAGTAATACTATATCATTACTTTTGGTAAAATTCAATAATTACTCCAAACAATTAGTCCACAATTGTTTATTTTGCCGTATCTTTTTTCTATGCGTTCTCAACATTTGCTGCTTCCACACACGTCACGCTAAAAGGAACCAAAAACATAACGTATTTAAAAACGCGAAAATTTGAAAACGCGCGAAAATAACTAGTCAGGACTTAAAAGGCAGAAAAATAAAAGCAGAAAAAAGCGATTACGCGATTGATTGATAATAATCGATGGGAAACAAAATCGCGCGCACAACGCAAGTTTCAGCGTCGGAGTATTACCTACAGGATTTACCGTCGACGTATAATCTAGTTCTGAAAGAAGTTCTTGGACGCGGTCGTTTCTTCAAGTCCATTCAGTGTAAACACGACGAAGGTTTGATTCTCGTCAAGGTTTATTTCAAACGTGGCAATTTCATCAATTTCTCTGATTATGAACGACGTCTTTCTCATATCAAAAATATTTTCAGTAACATTGATCATCCTCACGTTTGGCCTTTTCAGGTTTCAATTTTCACCTATTTCTATTTTTGATTATTTAACTGAAAATTTGATGTTGCGTTGTTTTAATACGCTTAATATTGTTGAGCTTATAGGAGTTTATTTTTTACTGTTTTTAGTTACTGAATGGAGTTGTTGATATTTGTGCTGGTTTTTAGTTGTTTTAATTTTGATTTTTGAGTTGAAATTGTGGAATGCTGAGTCAATTTGATTTTAACGGTTTGGAATTTGATTGAGACTTTGTTTTGTAGTCTGAGGGAGTTTTAATCACTCTTCATATTTTGTTCTTTCGTACTTGTATTGATTTTTTAGTTGAAATTGTGGTTGCGCTTTGTTTCCATTTCCACGTTTATTGCCTATGAATCACAGACACACGTTAACTCCGATAATAATTTGAGAAAATAAAATAATTAATATAATTAAGGTGTTAGTGTCTGTGTAGGTGTTAGACACGGACACGACGTGTCTTCAATCAAGAATTGGTGTTACAAAACTCATTGCTGAGTCAATTTGATTTTAATAGCTTAGATTTTGCTTAGACACTGTTTTGTAGTTTGAGCCGTTGAGGGAATTTTGAATACTGTGTTTGGTCACTGAATATACTTGTTAATATTCTGCTTTTTTTTTTTATCTGTTTTGATTTTTTGACATTGTGGTTGTGTTTCTAACTGAAATTTAAACCAATTTGATTTTAATGGCTTAAAATTGGAATGACATGATGTTCTATGTAGTTTGAGGGAATATACGATTACTATATTTGGTTACTGAAAAGGCTCTACGATGATTTGCTCTTTATTTTCATTTTATTTTATTTAGATTTTATTGTTTTTTTTTTCCATCTACTTTAAATTGTTCATGTAGCTGTGTATGTGATTTTGCAGTTTTGGCAAGAAACAGATAAAGCAGCTTATCTTTTGAGGCAATATTTCTTCCATAATTTGCATGATCGATTAAGTACTCGACCTTTTCTTAGTTTCGTTGAGAAGAAATGGTTGGCTTTTCAGGTCTTCTTCACTTTACTACTTTATTATTTTTTTTTGCATATGAAAGTTTTGTATTTTTATTGACTTTTTTTATTTGGTTTGGGGTATTACATAGTTGCTTTTAGCTGTAAAACAGAGCCACGAGAAGGGAGTGTGTCATGGTAAGTCTTAATTTGATTGATACCTAAGCTTTAAAAGACATATACAATTAGAGAAGAGAGAATATAATGGAGAAGGATCTATTAGTTGCTGATGGTATTTTCACGTATCATGGGTTGATTGGCATTCGTTGATGTTATTTATGTAAATTTTTGCATTATTTTTTGTAGGCGATATCAAGTGTGAAAATGTGCTAATTACATCATCAAATTGGCTTTACCTTGCTGACTTTGCCTCTTTCAAACCCACTTACATTCCGGATGATGACCCATCCGATTTCTCTTTTTTCTTTGACACGAGTGGTAGAAGACTCTGCTATCTCGCGCCTGAGGTTGGATACTATAATTTTAATACTGTTTGATTATTTATATTCTCTGTCTTATTTGAATTATTGGCTCAGTCTTGATGCTTTTGTGCTATTATTGAGTTAGAAATTTCCTACAAGTTATCTTGTGAAACTATTGCATACAATATTGCTGGTTTTTCTATTTACCTTTATTAATTGGTGTGAATTCTAGTATAAAGATGCTAGTGAAATCTGTACTAGTTAATCCTCTGTTAGAGGCTTAATTAAATTGTGAATTAAGCAAGTGGTGCTGATGACTTGATTAAGCTAGGACTCTATTGGTTATGAAATTTTTGTTTTACATGTTTAAAAATAATACTGATCTGGGCTTTAGGTTAGACACTGAGGTTAACAGAAAATCTGTCATGCTCTTAGACAGCCACTTTCTAGAATATTTTGGGAATATTTAACAATTTTGAACTTTATCGCAACATTATCAAACAAGTATTTTTTCTTTAGTTTGCGTAAAATTAAAATATGCAATTTGTGATTCAATATATTAATTCTTCTAGTGTGTCATTGCCTACATGTTTTCTTTCTAGCCACTACTGTTCTTACAAAACATGATTCTATGTTTAATAAATCTATTTCTTTCATCTTTTTTTGGGGCTGTGTCCTGTCAGAGGTTTTATGAACATGGAGGGAAGATGCAGGTGTCACAAGATTCCCCCCTAAAGCCATCAATGGATTTATTTGCTGTCGGGTGAGAGTTCTTGCTGCAAGAATCTTAATCTTGCTGGAAATGGTTTTGCTTTTCAACCATTTTTCAGGCTTAAAATAAGAATCCTTATGTGCATTTAATATACCCTGAAAGGCATTATACTTGTGTAATTATGGTGAGGTAGTGGTGATGTATAATTTTCTGTTGAGTTGATTGTTATATAAATTTTGGTCGTACGTGTGAAGTCTCTAGATTTATTTTGTTTAAAAGTAACCAAGGTGGTTTTTTCATACATACGATTTTTTTATTACTGTTTTCAGTTTATTTTTTGCGTTTCTTCTTTTCTAATGTGTGGATATCATTTTACTCTCAGGTGTGTTATTGCTGAACTTTTCCTTGACGGCCAACCACTATTTGAACTGTCTCAACTTCTTGCATATCGCAAAAGACAACACGATCCAAGTCAACATCTTGAAAAAGTACTCTATTTGTGTGTTTGTGTCTTATTTCATCTTCCCATGGTCCCATGCCCATCAGTAGGGGGTTAGCCATACTCATGACTCAGTTTTTAATATTTTAGATACTGTATTTTCTATGGGTGCAGATACCTGATATTGGAATCCGTAAGATGATTCAACACATGATTCAGTTAGAGCCAGAGTCTCGGTTTTCTGCTGAAAAATACCTAAAGAAATATGCTGGAGTTGTATTCCCTACCTATTTTTCACCATTTCTGCATGATTTTTACTGTTGTTGGAGTCCTCTCCATTCTGATATGAGGGTATATGGCTTTACTAAAATTTATATTTTAACTCATCAATTATTTGATGTTTTCTATAACTTGCTTATTTTATCTATGTAGGTTTTACTATGCCAGAGTGCTTTCCAGGAGATACTGAAGCAAATGATGAACCAGCAGTCATCTAATGATGCAGGTGTTTCTTCTAGAAAACTTTTTGAAGAGATTGTTGCCAAAGAAAGCGCGAGTTTCATGAAGGACTCACGACGGAAAAGAGAGGACTCAGGCAAAGGCTTACTAACGGATGCTAAAAATAACAATAAGAATCCATCTGATCCTCAGCCAGTTATAGGAAATGCACAAAATTCTACCTTCCCTGAAAATCTAAAAAGTTTGCAGTCTCCTGGTGAGCTGCTTCAAGCTATCTCCAATGCATTTCGAGGAAATGATCATCCCTTTTTGAAAAGTATTACTATGGACAACTTAAATTCGTTGATGTCACAGTATGATAGTCAGTCAGATACATTTGGAACTCCTTTTCTACCATTACCAAAGGATAGTATGAGATGTGAAGGCATGGTTTTGATAACTTCTTTGCTCTGCTCCTGCATACGCAATGTCAAGTTGCCTCGCCTGAGGAGGGCAGCTGTACTCTTGTTGAAAGCTTCTGCCCTATATATTGACGATGAAGATCGTGTGCAGCGTGTTATCCCATATGTGATTTCAATGCTTTCTGAACCATCAGCAATTGTGCGTTGTGCTGCTTTGGAGACTTTGTGTGACATTCTTGCCTTAGTGCGTGATTTTCCTCCCAGTGATGCAAAGATATTTCCCGAGTATATTCTTCCGATGCTTTCTATGCTTCCTGATGATCCTGAGGAAAGTGTGCGGATATGCTATGCCAGCAATATAGCTAAGTTGGCACTCACTGCTTATGGCTTTTTGATACACTCAAAAAGCTTGAGTGAGGCAGGTGTCCTTGATAAACTGAGTTTGCCACGGAAGCCATTGACATCATCCTCTCAGACCTCTGGGAGAATGAAGATGATAAATAGTGATGTCCAGCTTCTGAGGAAATCAATTGCAAAGGTTGTTCAAGAACTTGTTATGGGTCCAAAGCAAACACCAAATATTAGGAGAGCAATTCTTCAGGACATCGGTAAACTTTGTTACTTCTTTGGTGTGAGACAAAGTAATGACATTCTCTTACCTATCCTTCCTGCCTTCTTAAATGACCAAGATGAGCAATTAAGGGCGGTATTCTACGAAAAGATTGTTTATGTATGCTTTTTTGTGGGCCAAAGAAGTGTAGAGGAATATCTATTACCTTACATTGAGCAAGCTTTAAGTGACGGAACAGAAGCTGTCATTGCTAGAGCCTTAGAATGTTTGACTTTTTTATGCAAAAGCGGTTTCTTACGGAAGACGATATTGCTTCAAATGTTCGAGCGTGCCTTTCGTTTATTGTGTAATCCTAGTAAATGGGTACGAAGATCAGTTGTCTCTTTCATTGTTGCTTGCAGCAAAAGCCTGGGTAAAGTGGATTCTGATGTTTTCCTTGCTCCTGTTATACGTCCTTTCATTCGTAGACGGCCTGTGCCTCTTGCTTCAGATCATGATCTTATTAGAATATTACAAAATATCATATAATATATTTTATCTATATAAGAGTATTTTGAATTTTTTCTCTATCAATTTATAATTATAGAAATATTTTAAAATATTTTTTATTATAATTTATTTTTAATTTAAGATTAAATTTATATTTATTTATAAATAAATATTAATATTAAGTCTTTTGATATCAAATTAGTATAAAACTATTATTAATAATATTCAAACTCTTATTATTTTCTCTTATCTTTTTCTCTAAACTCACAACTTCAACATGGCACATAAAGCCTATTTCGATCCTCCTTGAACGATTTCACCTCTATTCTGCTGCCTAACCGAGTTCCCAACAGTTAGGAAATATAATCATATTTTTTCTTTTCCAACATTGTGACACATTTCACTCTTTTTCCGTTCAGTTTGCTACTGCCGCTGCTGCCACTATTTCCAGCGACTTTTCCGACGAACAACGTCGTCATTTCCAGATCAAGTCATGCTCGAAAAACTGTCGCCAAAAGTCATCACATGCACTCTCACACGCTGCTAACCTCTCATGCGAGTAGATCTCACGTGTCGTCGTCTCCATAGTGTGTGACATCACATTTTCACACCTCTCAGTTATTGTTCGGTCAATCGCACTTCAACCTCGCAGTTTCGAATTTGCCTTCATATTCTAGTTTTAGGCTATGGTTACACCTACTTCCTTCAAGATCCACCGTTCGCTGTTGCCTTTCATCTGTTGTCGCTGTTGGAAAAGTTTTCCAGCAAGTTTTCCAAGACAACCACTTCCATTGTGTGCGGAATGTTGGGTGGGCTCACTCCCCAATTGGAACCCACCAATTTTATTAATAGTATTACTATTATTATTGAAATAAAAAAAAAAAAGAAAAAAAAAGGTTTAGTGGACTTGGTCCACTTGAAGGTAATAAAAGGGATTTAGAAATCCCTAAGGACATACAACAACACAGATAACAAAAAAGACAACGGAAGAAGAACGGTTGCCAGAGAAGAAAAATAAGGGTTTGGTTCCAGTGGTGATAACAGGTGTGTAGCAAACTTGCTCCGGTTGATCTACAAATTTAGTATGTTATTCCTACCACTGAGTTTGTTACTTTAATATATAATTTGAGTAGTTTTATCTTCTCTGAGAGTTACTTTGGCATACCCACTTTAGTGGAAGGTTGTTATAAGGTTGTTATAGAGTTGTTATTGTTGATTGATATTCCCTATTGCTATTAAGAAGACTCTTGGTGTACCCATTAATTATTATATTAATTATTATAGTGGAAGATTTTAGTGGACTAGGTCCCGTGGTTTTTATTTTCTCAATTTGAGGGAAGTTTTCCACGTTAAAAATTGTGTTTGTCTCACATTTAATTTTCTGCCAATTATTATTGCTCTTGGAATTGTATTTTCTGTTTGGCCATTTATCTGCACAGGTGGGGGAAAAATATTCCGCATTATTGAGATAGTTATCGCTAATTATCTCTGGTTTTTCCCAACAAAGTGGTATCAAGAGCTCGGTTATTTGATTTGTGCATTTAAATGGAGGAGGAAAATAAATGTCCCAATATGATTAAACTCAACTCTTCTAATTACACACTTTGGAAGACTCTCATGGAAGACATGTTATACTGTAAAGATTTGTATGATCCTATTGAGGGTAACACTGCTAAACCCGCAGATAAATCTGACGTTGTTTGGAAGAAGATGAATAGAAAGGCAGTGGCGTTGATCAGGCAGTGGTTGGATCTTAGTGTATATCCACATGTTGAAACTGAAATAGATGCTAACAAGATGTGGGAAAAATTAAAAGAGTTGTATGAACGAAAGAATGTGCAAAATAAAGCATTCTTAATTCGGAAACTGGTGAATATGAAATATAAAGATGGGGATTCAATGGCAGAGCATATGAGTATTTTTCATAATACAGTGAATCAGTTGACAACCGCAGAAATTAAATTAGATGATGAGTTGCAAGCGTTGTTATTGTTGAGTTCCTTGCCTGATAATTGGGAAATCCTTGTTGTGACGTTGACCAATTCAGCTCCAAGTGGAAAGTTGAAAATGTCAACAGTTAAAGAGAGCATGTTAAATGAAGAAGCTCGAAGAAAGGAACGTGGTTTGGTTGGTTCTTCCTCAAAGTCAGAAGCACTAGTTACAGAGTCACGAGGAAGAAGTCAATCTAGAAACTTCCATAGACGCGACAACTCTGAAAGTCGTAGCAAGTCAAGAAGCAAGTCAAGGACTAGAAAAGAAGTGATATGCTATCATTGTGGAAAAGCGGGTCACATAAAAAGAAATTGCAGGTTCCTTAAGAGAGATCAATCAAGGGAAAGAGATGAAGACAAAGAGAAGAAAAATGATAAAGATACAACAGCAGTTGCATCTGTTAATAATGTCTACATTGTTTGTGATGATAATTCCATAAACCTTGCATGTCAGGATTCAACTTGGATCATTGATTCGGGTGCCTCATATCATGTTACTCCTATGCGTGATTTCTTCTCATCTTACAGTGCTGGTGATTTTGGCATGGTAAAAATGGGAGATGAAGGAGTATGTAAAATTATCGGTATGGGAGATGTTAGAGTTGAAACTGGGATTGGTTGCAAGCTTCAATTGAAGAATGTTAGACATGTTCCTGATATTCGTCTCAATTTGATTTCGGTGAAAGTTTTGGATATCGATGGTTATCACACTTTCTTTGGTGGTGGTGGTATATGTAAAATCACTAAAGGGTCCCTAGTGGTTGCAAAGGAGCAAAGTTCCACTTCTCTCTATAGGATGCCTACGAAGCTATGCAAGGAAGAAGTGAATGCAATTGAAGATGCATCTTCTGATTTATGACATATGCGCCTTGGTCACTTGAGTGAGAAAGGACTCAACATACTTGCGAAGAAAAATTTTCTTCCTGTGAAAGGTACGTCTCTAAAAACTTGCACTCATTGTTTTGCTGGAAAACAACATAGAGTATCTTTCATAACACTGGTCCTCATAGGAGGCAAAATATTTTTGATTTAGTTCATACTGATGTTTGTATGATGGATAGTAAATCTCTTGGTGGTGCATCATATTTTGTTACTTTTATTGACGACCACTCTAGAAAAGTGTGGGCTTTTCCTTTGAAATCTAAAGACCAGGTATTTGGAGTCTTCAAGCACTTTCATGCAAGTGTTGAAAGAGAAAAAGGAAGAAAATTGAAATGTGTTCGATCAGATAATGGTGGTGAATACAGAGGTCCATTTGAAGAGTATTGCAGAGAACATGAAATTAGGTTTGAGAAAACAGTTCCAAAGACACCTCAACATAATGGTGTTGTAGAGAGAATGAATCGTACGATTAATGACAGAATCAGATGTATGCTCTCTCATGCAAAATTATCGAAATCCTTTTGGGGTGAAGCAATGAAAACTGCAGTGGATTTGATCAATCTTTCTCTTTCTATTCCACTTGATGGTGATGTTCCAAATAGAGTGTGGACAGGGAAAGATGTCTCCTACCGTCATTTGAGAGTTTTTGGTTGTAGATGTTTTGTTCACGTTCCAAGAGATGAGAGGTCTAAGCTTGATAGTAAATCCAAACAGTGTATATTCGTCGGCTATGGTGATGAAGAATTTGGTTATAGATTGTGGGATCCGGTTGACAAGAAAATTATTAGAAGTCGAGATGTGATATTTCTTGAAGACCAGACTGTTGAAGATTTTGATAAAGCTGAAAAACAGAAACCAAATCTCAGAAGTTACATTGATGTTGCGCCTAAGCCTCCTACGGAAACTCTTGTTGATGGGGGAGATATACAGGTAGATGATGAGAATGTAACTGATGATCATGTACCTCACCATGATGAGCAGGTTCCAATTGAGCCACAAGTCGAGTTTGATTTGAGAAGATCTACTAGAGAACGTCAACCTTCTCAAAGATATCCTCCACATGAGTATGTGATGATCACTGATAGTGGAGAGCCAGAGTACTATCAAGAAGCTATTACAAATGCTGATAAAGAAAAGTGGTTGAAGGCCATGCAAGAAGAGATGAATTCCTTGCATGAGAATCACACATTTGATCTGGTAAAGTTGCCTAATGGTAGAAAAGCACTCAAGAACAAATGGGTATACAAGATAAAGACAGAAGAGAATAATTCTCAACCAAGATACAAAGCAAGATTGGTTGTGAAAGGTTTTAATCAGAGAAAAGGTATTGACTTTGATGAAATTTTTTCACCTGTGGTGAAGATGTCCTCTATCCGAGTTGTGCTTGGATTAGCAGCTAGTTTGAACCTAGAAGTTGAACAACTTGATGTGAAAACCACATTCCTTCATGGTGATTTGGAGGAAGAGATTTATATGGAGCAACCAGAGGGTTTTGAAGTCAAAGGTAAAGAGCAACTTGTGTGTAAATTGAAGAAAAGCTTGTATGGGCTCAAGCAAGCACCTCGACAATGATACAAGAAATTTGATTCTTTCATGGAGAAACATGGGTATGGTAAAACTACTTCTGACCATTGTGTGTTTATCAAGAAATTCTCTGATGGTGATTATATTATTCTCTTGTTATATGTGGATGACATGTTGATTGTTGGTCATGATTCTAAGAGGATTCAATCTTTAAAGAAATATTTGAACAAGTCCTTTGCAATGAAAGACTTGGGTCCTGCAAAGCAAATTCTGGGCATGAGAATTACTCGTGATAGGAAGAATAATAAATTATGGTTGTCTCAACACAACTATATTGAGAAGGTGTTAGAGAGGTTTAACATGAGCAATTGCAAACCTGTTAGTACTCCACTTGCTACTCATTTTAAATTGAATTCTGATAAATGTCCTACAAGTGAGAAAGACAAAGAAGAGATGAAGAAGGTTCCTTATGCATCCGCAGTTGGTAGTTTGATGTATGTTATGGTATGCATAAGGCCAGATATTGCTCATGCAGTTGGAGTTGTTAGTCGGTTTCTCTATAATCCTGGTAAAGATCATTGGCAAGCAGTGAAGTGGATTCTCAGATACCTCAGAGGCACTTCCAAAGTGTGTTTATGCTATGGAGGTGGTGAACCTGTGTTGGATGGCTACACAGATGCAGATATGGCAGGTGATCTTGATTCTAGAAAATCTACTTCTTGTTATATGATGACATTTGCAGGGGGAGCTGTGTCTTGGCAATCAAGACTACAAAAGTGTGTTGATTTATCTACTACTGAAGCTGAGTATATTGCAGCAACTGAAGCTTCCAAAGAACTCTTGTGGATGAAGAAATTCCTACATGAGTTAGGCCTCAAGCAAGACAAGTTTGTGTTATTCTGTGACAGTCAGAGTGCGATTCATCTCAGCAAGAATCTGACTTTTCATGCAAAGTCGAAGCATATTGAAGTGCAGTATCATTAGATACGAGATGCACTGGAAATGAAGTCATTTTTAATTGAGAAGATTCATACTGACGAGAATGGTTCAGATATGATGACAAAGACATTGCCTGTGTCGAAGATGATATGTTGCAGAAAGAAAGCTGGCATGGTTGAGCAGTACCTTTCCACTTGAGTCGTGAGGGGGAGATTTGTTGGGTGGGCTCACTCCCCAATTGGAACCCACCAATTTTATTAATAGTATTATTATTATTATTGAAATAAAAAAAGAAAAAAGAAAAAAAAAAGGTTTAGTGGACTTGGTCCACTTGAAGGTAATAAAAGGGATTTAGAAATCCCTAAGGACATACAACAACACAGATAACAAAAAAGACAACGGAAGAAGAACGGTTGCCAAAGAAGAAAAATAAGGGTTTGGTTCCAGTGGTGATAACAGGTGTGTAGCAAACTTGCTCCGGTTGATCTACAAATTTAGTATGTTATTCCTACCACTGAGTTTGTTACTTTAATATATAATTTGAGTAGTTTTATCTTCTCTGAGAGTTACTTTGGCATACCCACTTTAGTGGAAGGTTGTTATAAGGTTGTTATAGAGTTGTTATTGTTGATTGATATTCCCTATTGTTATTAAGAAGACTTTTGGTGTACCCATTAATTATTATATTAATTATTATAGTGGAAGATTTTACTGTACTAGGTCCCGTGGTTTTTATTTTCTCAATTTGAGGGAAGTTTTCCACGTTAAAAATTGTGTTTGTCTCACATTTAATTTTCTGCCAATTATTATTGCTCTTGGAATTGTATTTTCTGGTTGGCCATTTATCTGCACAGGTGGGGGAAAAATATTCCGCATTATTGAGATAGTTATCGCTAATTATCTCTGGTTTTTCCCAACACGAAATCTCCCAATCTACACAACCCATATTTTTTATGCCAAAAGTTGCTCCACGAGCGCTCATGTGCCTTCAAGATCTGTCATGTTCATTCCACGCGTCACCGCCAACAGCCTAAAGCTTAGGCACGTCTGTTTGCCTTCTGTTACAATGTTTCAGTCGTCTAGATTAGGTTTTTCTTCCTGTTTCCAAATATGTCCTTTCCAATTTTGATCAATGAAAAATATGCGTCCTTGTTCAAACAACCATTGTCTCTCCTATTTTGGATGCGTTTTCTCACTTTGTTGATCGATCATGGCTTCGTTTCATTAGAGTTGTGTTGCTTCTTCTTTAGTGTTTGTCATACAATTTAGTTCTTACTAATAGATTATAAAAGTGACTTCTATTCCTACAGATGATTATTCTGGTGGTGTCCCTTTTCCTACATATAAATCATATTAGTGATGACTTCTTCTTCCGTTGATGGTTATTTTGACGATATCTTTTATTTTTATGGTTCACTTTAACTTGATAATTTGTCCTAAATGCATTGACTTCATCTTTGTCCCAGATGTACTGGCATTGCCTTTCTCTCCCTGAAGCATGCCGCTCTCTCCTTGAAGCATATTCCAATTTTAATATTTTGAGTCTTCGGTATTATTGATTTGAAGGTTCCAAATGCATTTTTTTAGAAGATTAGGTCTTGCTTTATTCAATTGTTTGTCATGAATTTCTTTCATGTTGATGATCATTTCAGTCATATAGTTAGGCTATATTTATAACAATTATCCCCAATTTCATCTGCATCCCTGGGTTGCCTTTTCATCTTTTTTTTTAATAATTATTTTGCAGAACAAAATATTATTTTCTTGTAAAAAGCTAAAGTTTAGCTTGAAGAGTAGTCTTAGAATATTAGAAAATATCGTATAATATTTTTTATATTATATTAGAGTATTTTTAGCTATTTTCTATTATCAATTTATAATCATAGATATATCTTAAAATATCTCTCATTATTATTATTATTATTATTATTATTATAATTTATTCCTAATTTAAGATTGAAACTATGTTTCTTTATAAATAGATATTAGTATTGAGTCTTTTGTAATCAAGTTAGGCTAAAATTATTATCAATAATATTCAAACTCTTATTATTTTCTCTTCTTATTTTCTCTAAAATCCCACAACTTCAACATATCTCTAAAATTATAAATTAATTATAGAAAATAACTCAACCTACTATAATATAATATAAAATATATTATTTAATATTTTCTAATATCATAACACATCTTTTGTCATGTTTAAAACCTTCTATTTCAAGACAGGTATTCTATGAAGTCTTGGAGAACTCCAGGAGTTCGGACATGTTAGAAAGAAAGAGAAAGCTATGATATAGTTCATCACAGTCCAAATTATTTAGAACATAGGCAGCAAAACCTTAACCTTCTACTCTTATAAACAGGAAACAAAAAGACCTCCTCTTGCAACCAAGCTGACTTCAAAGGCAATTCATGCAGCTGTTCTACTTTCAATTAGTAGAGATGGGGCCATCAAGGTTTGGAAGTAAACTAAAGTTCATCTTGGCATTTTTGTACATAATTAGCAATTTGTGGTAGCTAGAACTGTACATAAAGTAAGTTATAGGAACTAATAACCAATCAAACCTTCATTGAAATCTCTCTTCCCTTGTTTTTCCCTAAATCTTTGGTTTATGCTTGATTTGTACAGAAGATATTATTAATAGAGAATTAGAGATAAATTTGTTGAGCTTTGACTGTTGATGGTCCAAGTAGTTGATAAACTCCATTTTCCTACATCATGTTGCTTACAAGGGGAATGTCATTATAATAATTCTTAAAATAAAGTTAGATTGTTAATCTTTAAAAAAATGTAATTGAAGTAATGAAAATATGTATATAAAGATAACGAACATTAAAATAAAAACAAATCGTTAAATCTCTTAATGCATCATTGAAGATTATGTTCATAGCATAATCATTGTTGTCCTGATTTTAAACCTCTGTAATTGAATTTTGTGGGAATAATTTAAATTTAAAAAAAAAATGTGTATTGAAAATATTGTATGAAATAGTGTGTTTTAATTTTTTCTCTTGAACGATTACTTAAAATTTATTGAATCCTTTGAAAATTTATAAATACATTAAATCTTTTAAAATTTCGATAAATTCTTACAATAAAAAGCATTTAGAATCCAAATTATAAATCTTGATACTCTTTTAAAATTTAAAAGACATTTTTATGCAAAAAAAAATTGTCTTTTAAAATCATAATCCACTACACTTCATTTTGTTATATCCCTTTCTATTTCCGATAATTCTTCACGATGTTCTCCCCTTTCCAATTGGAGATACATGTTCCACCATCTTTAGAACCATGAATACTACAAAGAGCATTATCAGCCATTTTCTATGATAAAAAAAAAAAAAAAATGCTAACATGTATTCATGCGGCACATTTTAATAATTTGATTCTAAAATTCCATACTTAAATCACGGTTTCAGTAGTATGTTGTTAAAGAAGTGTAACACTGACATGTATCAATTGCATAGTTCATTGACACTTGTGTTGTGTCATGTTATTGTTGTGCTTATGTTATGAAATGAATTATGTGAATCATTGCCTTAACAAGTATGCTTATGAGTTGTTTATTCATTTCATAACTATTAAATGTTATATGTTAATTTCAGTTAATGATCCTTTACTTTTTTTGGATCGGGCTGAACATTTTAAATTAGACGAATGTATCCTCTATCTTTCAGATTTACCTCCCACCTCCCAATTTTTGATATTGACTATGTTACTTTTTTTATTATTTTATTTTTTCACCCTTACATTCGAAACTTTCCCAAAATTTCAGAATATTCGAAATTTCAAACTTTCGAAATTATTCAAAGTGAGTTTTTTATATTTTTTTGAAACTTTATTTAAATTCAAAACATTTGAAATGTTAAATAACAAAAATAAATAAAAATTTTGAAACTTTTGATGAATCTAAAAGATTCGAAATGAACTTTTTCAGAAACCTTCGAAAGTTTCAAATAATATGAAAGTTTCGAAGTTATAACTTTCGAAATTTTAGATTAATTTCAAAGTTCTGAAACACAAATTTCAGAATGTTTCGAAAGTTTCGATAAATCTAAAACTTCCAAAACATACATAATTCCAAAGTTTTAAACATTCGAAATATGTCAATTTAGAAAGTTTCAAAAAATTCAAAATTTTTGAATTTTTGAATTTATTTTTAATTAAATTTATTACTAATTTTGAAATTAGAAATGAGTACAGTTGAAGTTACTAATTTATTACTAATTTTGAAATTTATAGGAATAATTTTAAAATTTATTACTAATTTTAAAATTATTATTAATCTATTGAAATTAGGAATAATTTTGAAATTTTTACCCATTTGCACCTGAAACTTTTACCCATTTGCACGTGTAGAGAATGATAAAAAAAGCTATTTATCCGTTTTCAACTGCAGTAATATTTATTATTCATATCCTAAAAATGCTTTCATCTCTATTTTCTCTTTTGTTTTTGCTCTTTGGATTTTTTTGCATTTATTTTCTACAACTGTAATTACTATTTTAAAAAATAAGATACACTAAATATCTATGTCCCTTTTATTATAGATATAGATTAAATGATTACAAAATTAAATAAAAAATATTTGCTCATATTTTTTTTTGACAAAATTGGGTTTCAACACTTCTCTAACACAACAATTTTTTATATTTTTTACATCATGTTATGATGGAAGTATATATTTGCACAAATTATAGGCGTAGTTGCATTTTTGTCATCTTGTTTTAATATATTCACAAAAACAGTCCTCTAATTTTGAAATAAAACTTTT
>JBBPBT010000899.1:5138772-5161479 GCA_037974875.1 Cicer bijugum | reverse complement strand
TAAATTCACAATTAAAATTAAAATTAAAATTTTAACTAATTAATAAAATATGAAATGATTAAGGATAAATTATTATATCATCCTGACTCTCATTAATTGAGATAAACATCATAAGTTAGTTTATTCTCTATCTTATTTGTTTTATTTGAACACAAGTCGTGTCCTTAGTTGTTTCTTCATTGTTTATAAAAAAGAAATTATTAGGTATTTTTATTTGTTATTCATCATGTATTCTTTAAAAAAAATTAATATATATTAAGTGTTTAATTTGTATACATAGTCATTGTCAATATAAAAATTTTAAATTTTACACTTTCGATAAATCATAATCAATAACAATTACAAGTGATTATATAAATAGTTACGATAAAAATCAAACTTTATTAATAATTTTACGATTATAATTAGTTGAAAATGTAAAATTCATTTAAATTGACGTTATATATAAATTAAATTTATATAATAAAACCACATAATAATTAGATATAATCATATGCACGACAGGTGAATAATTAATGAAAGATTAATTAGAAATATTAATGAAACATTAATAATTTTTTAAGAAATAATTAATGAAAGATTAGTTATTATACATAGTCTTTTGTTGTCATATATTCCAAAACCTTTTGTTTTGTAGTAACATAGATTTCAACAATCAATTTGAAGCTTTTTTATCATCATCAATGGCATCTAAATCTCAAAGTAAGCATACAGATTCCACTACAACACAAACAAGTGAAGGTGGTAGAAGCACCACATGAAACAATGTGTGTATTCTCCAACGACACATGAAGTCTGTTGTCGTTTACATCGTGTCTGTAAATCATCCACTACTACTAAGAGCTCCAACTACATAGCTGATAATAAAAAATATGTTGTCGTTTATGTCTCTCCACACTTTATATTATATTGGTAGTGTTAATTCTTAGAATTAAATTAATTGATCCACGTATCTCAATTTGTGTATATTTGTATATATAATATTAAAAGCGAGAAAAAAGATATGCACCTTCGATAGTTATTTTATATCTTGTAATTATTAATCCATGTTTTCGAACTTCAAGGTTAGTCAAGTTAAGGAATTCAACTAAAGCTCTTAACAATTTTTAATTTTTAATTACTTTAAAGAATGTTAAGTTAGATATATAAAGATAATTTTGAGAACTATGAATCTAAGTCAAGCATAAATAAAAGTAAAGGGTGGATAAATTACAAGTTAAAATATATTTTGATTAATGTGTCTAAAATAATAATTAGAATGAGTATTTATAGATTGGACGTTAAAATTTAGTGTTTCTCTTGCTTTAATAATAGTGATTCATGAAAAATAATCATTTCATGTTTAATAATTTATCTCTTTGTTTAATTTGAAAATAGGAAAACTACTTCAAAATGTCTAATTATTATTAAACATCACAGTTGAATTCTGTATAACTTGAAATTTTGTCGTACACAAACCATAAGCTACTTTTCTATTCACCCATTGTGACTGTAAATTCGACTGCACGTCACTCTCGACTAAAAAACTTAAAGATTTAATTATAATTTTAGTCTTTTTATTTTTACCAATCTACGGTACGGAATCAGTCCTCAATTTTAAATATTGACAGTTTTAGTTATTTGTTCTGATTTTCTAACTTAAAAATAATGATGTAACATGTTTTAAAATGACGTGACATATGATACAATGATGTAAAATGATTAACACTAATTAAATAACAAGATAACTATTTGAAAACTTATCTTTTAACTTCAAAAATTATTTATTTTTATAATTTATTTAATGATATATGAATAATTAATTAATTCATTTACATGGTTCTATATGATAAAATTATATGCTACATCATTTAAAATATATTAAATTATATTTTTTTAGTTCAAAAATTTGAGGAAGAAATCAAAACCATCGACTTTTAAAATAAGGAAATCAATTTGATAAATTAGTAAAAATAGAAGAATCAAAATTGTAATTAAGTAAAATTTAAAATATTTTTTAAGAGTAAAAAATTTAACATAGAAGCAATTCAAAATTCTAACACGTGCAATAAAAAAAGTGAAATTTGTTAAATTCGAGTTTATCATATTAAATTTGTAAAACAATAATATTATTTTAATTATAGTTAAAAGTAGAGGATGAAATGGTGAGATGTATTTCCACCGAATTAAATTACGTCTCTAACCTCACACTCTTCCTTCAATTCGTATGATTTTATGATATCTTCCGGTTAGTTTCCTTCTTCACATAATTGTGTGATTATCTAATCTTCTTTGTGTTTCTTTTCAGATTCCCTTCTCTTTTTCTCTACACTGCAAGACATCGTAAATGGGTAAAACCCTAATTATTCTTAATAATTTATTTGTTTGGTACGGTTTTTACGTTACAATGTGCAACCAAACAGTTACATTGCTGAATATTGTATTAATTATCTACCATTATGATGATGATTTAGATTTAGATTTTATAATCATGTGAATATGCAATTCTTTTTTCTTTCACGTTTTATTATGTAAATGCAATTCTTTTTTCTTGTATTGTTTTATTATGATGATGTTTGATGTATTAACTTCAGATAAAGAATGCGTTTCGACGAATCATACGAGGCAAGTTCAACTGCTTTTGATTCAAGTTTCACAATATTTGAATTCTTTATTAATTTATATTTTAGAACATTTCATAATATTTGAAATGTTCAATTTAGCTGATGATTGTTGTTTAGTCACTCACATATATGATGTTTTTTCAGAACAGCATGAGGCATTTCATGAATGAAGCAGTTAAATTATATGACAATCAAACTTGTCTATTGGAAATTATGATGGGAATTATGAAAAGTTAATCAAGATGATTTGTACCATCCTCCCTTCTATCAATAATATTCAACACCTCTTGGATATTGGATGGATTAATCTTGTCATCAAAATATATTATTATGGAATATGCACAACTACCTTTTATTATTTCTTTTGTTTATTATATTTCATTTGATATTTGGATTCATTTTTGAAAATCCTCAAATTGTGTGGTTACTAACGGCAAACCTGTATAGAGTGGGATTTGAATTCTATAAGGATATTTATATTTAGTGTCTTTTATGGATGTAACCTATAAATATACTTTTATATCTAGGGTGAACAAGCTATGAGAAATGTTTTATTAGACCTCAAAATATAACTCCAATTAGATCCTCACATACACAACAAATTAATATGTTTATAATTAAAATAATTTTTTTACATACAATAGTTGTATTTTTTCATGATAAGTAATCAATTTTGTTTACAAATGAAAAAAATTATCTAACAGATGTAGTTTTGTTCATCAAATTTTATATTATCTTTTTATATTATTAGTTTAAAAATTTGTTGTGAGAGTCACGACATTATATATATGTCATTAAATAACTGTTTTGGAATGGCTTATGTATGGATTATTTTGGCTACAAATGGGTATGGGATTATTTTGGCTACAAGTGGTTATGGGATTATTTTGGGAAGTTTTACTAAAAAGCTTATAAGCCTCTAAAAGTTGTTTTACCAAAAAGCATTAGACGTTGCAGTTTAAATGAAATGTTCAATTTTCCTGCTGACTGTTGTTTGAAATGTTCCAAAAAAGCATTAGATGTTCAATTTTCCTCCTAAATAGGAGAGACTTATGACTTCAATTGTTAGTCAAACACACACAACTTGATGCTAGTGGGTTATCAATGTCCATAACCCTCATTGTTATATTATTTAACTATATGTAGTAATATTTTTAAATAAAAAAGTTAATTTTGGATGTTTCCGCTCACTTTGTAAATGCAATGTTAATAAACTTATATTAAAATATTTTTGAGAAGTATTTTCTTTTAAAAAGAAAAAGTTTACTATGAAAAATCGATTTCGAATTTGACTCCAAAAGCGTAGCTGATTTTTTTTTTCACATATCATATAAAAACATCACTGAATTTAGTTATATATAATTATCATTATTTATCTAGTAGATAATGTCACATCAACATTTTATAGAAATAGGATAGTAGTATTCAATACAAAAATATTTTTCAAACATCAAATATTCACTTATAACACTATATTAAATATATTTTTGGTTTTTTATATAATTTTTCTTCTCAAAATCTAACCAATATACGATCACAACATATTTTATATACATTATATGATGTATGATATATCATGTCAAAATTAGACCTTAAATATGATTAACCTATTTAATCTAAAACACAAATTAACCTATTAAAATTAATACTATACCTTAACTTTTGGAAAAACTCAATAACTACACCAAATAATGATTCCACATATAAATATAGTATTTCCAATTGTTGACGTATCTTTCTCTATGAGTTCTTAACATTTACCATTTTCTTTTTATGTTTAGTTTTCTTTTAAATTGTAACATTTGTCAATTTTAAATAATTAAAAAATGTAATGCATAAATTTGTTTCGTTATTCTCTCTCTAAAAAAGTGGAGCTTCTTCCACAGACACACCTCACGCTAAACGCTAAACACGAAAATCTCAGAACGCTAAACGCGAAAATCAGTGAAGTAATAAAAATAAAAGCAGAAAAAAGCGATTGATTGATGATAATCGATGGGGAACAAAATCGCGCGCACGACGCAAGTTTCAGCGTCAGAGTATTACCTACACGAGTTACCGTCGACGTATAATCTGGTTCTGAAAGAAGTTCTTGGACGCGGTCGTTTCTTCAAATCGATTCAGTGTAAACACGACGAAGGTTTGGTTCTCGTCAAAGTTTATTTCAAACGTGGCGATTTCATCGATCTCTCTGATTATGAACGACGTCTTTCTCAGATCAAAGATATTTTCAGTAACATTGATCATCCTCACGTTTGGCCTTTTCAGGTTTCAATTTTCACCTATTTCTATTTTCAATTTTTATTATATAGCTGAAAATTTGAATGAGATGTTGTTTTGTAGTTTGAGCTAATTATGATTTTTTTTACTGTTTTTGGTTACTGAATGGAGTTGTTGATATTTTTGCTGATTTTAATTTTGATTTTTGAGTTGAAATTGTGGAATGCTGAGTCAATTTGATTTTAACGGTTTGGGATTTGATTGAGACTTTGTTTTGTAGTTTGAGGGAGTTTTAATCACTATGTTTGGTTACTGAAAATTCTTGTTCATATTTTATTCTTTCGTATTTGTATTGATTTTTTAGTTGAAATTGTGGTTGCGCTGTATTTCCATTTCCACTCTTGTTGCCTATGAACCACATACACTGCACACTGACTGACATGTTAACTACGATAATAGTTTGAGAAAATGAATTAATTGAATGTAATTTTCAGTGTCGTGTCAGTGTTAGATACGGACAATTTGAGAAATTGAATTAATTGAATATAATTAAGGTGTCAGTGTCTATGTTGGTGTTAGACACGGACACTTGGACGTGTCTTCGATCAGAAGTGTCAGTGTTACAAAACTTACTGCTGAGTCAATTTGATTTTCATAGCTTAAATTTTGCTTAGATGTTATTTTGTAGTTTGAGGGGATTTTGAATACTGTGTTTGGTCACTGAAAATACTTGTTGATATTCTGCTACTTTTTTTTAACCTGTTTTGATTTTTAAGTCGACATTGTGGTTGTGTTTCTAACTGAAATTTAAGCCAATTTGATTTTAATGGCTTAAAATTCGAAAGACATGATGTTCTATGTAGTTTGAGGGAATATAGGATTACTATATTTGGTTACTGAAAAGGCTCTATGATGATCTGCTCTCTATTTTTGTTTTATTTATATTTTTTTGTTTTTTCCATCTACTTTAAATTGCTCATGTGGCTGTGTCTGTGATTTTGCAGTTTTGGCAAGAAACGGATAAAGCAGCTTATCTTTTGAGGCAATATTTCTTCCATAATTTGCATGATCGATTAAGTACTCGACCTTTTCTTAGTTTCGTTGAGAAGAAATGGTTGGCTTTTCAGGTCTTCTTCACTTTACTACTTCATTTTTTTTTTGCATATGGAAGCTTTGTATTTTTATTGACTTTTTTATTTGGTTTGGGGTATTACACAGTTGCTTTTAGCTGTAAAACAAAGCCATGAGAAGGGAGTGTGTCATGGTAAGTTTTAATTTGATTGATACCTAAGCTTTAAAAGACATACACAATTAGAGAAGAGATAATATAATGGAGAAGGATCTATTAGTTGCTGATGGTACTTTCTCGTATCATGGGTTGATTGGCATTCCGTTGATGTTATTTATGTAAATTTTTGCATTATTTTTTGCAGGTGATATCAAGTGTGAAAATGTGCTAATTACATCATCGAATTGGGTTTACCTTGCTGACTTTGCCTCTTTCAAACCCACTTACATTCCGTATGATGACCCATCTGATTTCTCTTTTTTCTTTGACACGGGTGGCAGAAGACTCTGCTATCTGGCACCTGAGGTTGGATCCTATAATTTTAATACTATTTGATTATTTATATTTTCTGCCGTATTTGAGTTGTTGGCTCAGTCAAGATGCTTTTGTGCTATTATTAAGTTTGAAATTTCCTACTAGTTATCCTGTGAATTTATTGCATACATTATTGCTGGTTTTTCTATTTATCTTTATTAATTGGTGTGAATTCTATTATAAAGATGCAAGTGAAATGTATACTAGGTAATCCTCTGTCTAGAGGTTTAATTAAATTGTGAATTAAGCAAGTGGTGCTGATGAATTGATTAAACTAGGAATCTATTGGTTATTAAATTTTCATTTTACATGTTTAAAAATAATACTGATCTGGGCTTTAGGTTATACACTAAGGTTAACAGAGGAATCTGTCATGCTCTTTGACAGCCACTTTCTAGAATTTTTTGGGAATATTTTACAATTTTGAACTTTATAATAATATTATCGAACAAGTATTTTTTCTTTAGTTTGTTTAAAGCTAAAAAAATGCAACTAGTGATTCAAGACATTAATCTTTCTCGTGTGTCATTGCTTACATGTTTTCTTGCTGATCACTACTGTTCTTACAGAACATGATTATATTTCTAATAACTCTATTTCTTTCATCTTTTTTTGGGGCTGTGTCATGTCAGAGGTTTTATGAACATGGAGGGGAGATGCAGGTGGCACAAGATTCCCCCCTAAAGCCATCAATGGATTTATTTGCTGTCGGGTGAGCGTTCTTTGCTGCAAGAATCTTAATCTTGCAGGAAATGTTTTTGCTTTTCAACCATGTTTCCGGCATAAAATAAGAATCCTTATGTGCATGAAATATACTCTGAAAGGCATTATACTTTTGTAATTATGGTGAGGTAGTGGTGATGTTTAATTTTCTGTTGAGTTGATTGTTATATAAATTTTGGTCGTACCTCAAGTCCCTAGATTCATTTTGTTGAAAAGTAACCAAGGTGGTTTTTTCCGACATACCGTTTTTTTTATTAGTTTTATTTTTATTTTTTGTGCTTCTTCTTTTCTAATGTGTGGATATCATTTTACTCTCAGGTGTGTAATTGCTGAACTTTTCCTTGAGGGCCAACCACTATTTGAACTGTCTCAACTTCTTGCGTATCGCAGAGGACAACATGATCCAAGTCAACATCTTGAAAAAGTACTCTATTTGTGTGTTTGTGTCTTATTTCATCTTCCCATGGTCCCATGCCCATCAGTAGGGGGTTAGCCATACTTATGACTCAGTTTTTGATATTTTAAATACTGTATTTTCTATGGGTGCAGATACCAGATATTGGAATCCGTAAGATGATTCAACACATGATTCAGTTAGAACCAGAGTCTCGATTTTCTGCTGAAAAATACCTAAAGGAATATGCAGGAGTTGTATTCCCTACCTATTTTTCACCATTTCTGCATGATTTTTACCGTTGCTGGAGTCCTCTCCATTCTGATATGAGGGTATATGGCTTTACTAAAATATATATTTTGTCCATCAATTATTTGATGTTTTCTATAACTTGCTTATTTTACCTGGATTCTGTGCAAACAATCTATGTAGGTTTTACTATGCCAGAGTGCTTTCCAGGAGATACTTAAGCAAATGATGAACAAACACTCATCTGATGATGCAGGTGTTACTTCTGGAGAACTTTTGGAAGAGATTGTTGCCAAAGAAAGCGCAAGTTTCATGAAGGACTCGCGAAGGAAAAGAGAGGACATAGGCAAAGGCTTAGTTCATGATCAGTATCAACTTCTTGGTGATATTAATAGCCTACTAAGGGGTGCTAAAAATAATAATAAGAATCCATCTGGTCCACAGCAAGTAATAGGAACTACACAAAATTCTAACTTCTCTGAAAATCTAAAAAGTTTGCAGTCTCCTGGTGAGCTGCTTCAAACTATCTCCAATGCATTTCGAGGAAATGATCATCCCTTTTTGAAAAGTATTACTATGGACAATTTAAATTCGTTGATGTCAGAGTATGATAGTCAGTTAGATACATTTGGAACGCCTTTTCTACCTTTACCAAAGGATAGTATGATTTGTGAAGGCATGGTTTTGATAACTTCTTTGCTCTGCTCCTGCATACGCAATGTCAAGTTGCCTCACCTGAGGAGGGCAGCTGTACTCTTGTTGAAGGCTTCTGCCTTATATATTGACGATGAAGATCGATTGCAGCGTGTTATCCCATATGTGATTGCAATGCTTTCTGACCCAGCAGCAATTGTGCGTTGTGCTGCTTTGGAGACTTTGTGTGACATTCTGCCTATAGTGCGTGATTTTCCTCCCAGTGATGCAAAGATATTTCCTGAGTATATTCTTCCTATGCTTTCTATGCTTCCCGATGATCCCGAGGAAAGTGTGCGGATATGCTATGCCAGCAATATAGCTAAGCTGGCACTCACTGCTTATGGCTTTTTGATACACTCAATAAGCTTGAGTGAGGCAGGTGTTCTTGATGAACTGAGTTTGCCACTGAAGCCATTGACATCATCCACTCAGAACTCTGGGAGAATGAAGATGATAAATAGTGATGTCCAGCTTCTGCATCTGAGGAAATCAATTGCAGAGGTTGTTCAAGAACTTGTTATGGGTCCAAAGCAAACACCAAATATTAGGAGAGCACTTCTTCAGGACATCGGTAAACTTTGCTACTTCTTTGGTGTGAGACAAAGTAATGACACTCTCTTACCTATCCTTCCTGCCTTCTTAAATGACCGAGACGAGCAATTAAGGACGGTATTCTACGAAAAGATTGTCTATGTATGCTTTTTTGTGGGCCAAAGAAGTGTAGAGGAATATCTATTACCTTACATTGAGCAAGCTTTAAGTGACGTAACAGAAGCTGTCATTGTTAGAGCCTTAGAATGTTTGACTATTCTATGCAAAAGTGGTTTCTTCCGGAAGAGGATATTGCTTCAAATGATCGAGCGTGCCTTTCCTTTATTGTGTTATCCTAGTGAATGGGTACGAAGATCAGTCGTCTCTTTCATTGCTGCTAGCAGCGAAAGCCTGGGTGTAGTGGATTCTGATGTTTTCCTTGCTCCTGTTATACGACCTTTCCTTCGTAGACAGCCTGTGTCTCTTGCTTCAGAGAAAGCCCTTTTGTCATGTTTAAAACCTCCTGTCTCAAGACAGGTATTCTATGAAGTCTTGGAGAACTCCAGGAGTTCGGACATGTTAGAAAGACAGAGAAAGATATGGTATAGTTCATCACAGTCTAAAATATGGGAAATGGATTTATTAAAAAAAGGAATCGATGAGTTGGACTCGTTAAATAGCTGGGCTGACAAGCAGCAAGGTTTGGGGGCTCAACAAACTGTTGGATCTTCCTTCCAACAGCCAGGGTTAACTGATTGTGACAAAGCTGAGGCAAAATTAAGAGATATGGGGGCCTTTATGCATAGTGATAGCAATATGGTGGGACACCGTGATCCCCAATGCTTGGATAAGTTACAGTTTTCGGGATTTATGTCACCAACCTTTAGTGGTGTAAACAGTTTGACATATGACAAGCCATCAGAAGGCATACCTTTGTACTCCTTCAGTGTGGACAGGAGAGGAATGGGAGTACCTCCTGCAGCATCCGATTGTCCAGTGCAAATGAATTCTCTGGGTGTTAGTTCATCTGCAATGCCTTGGGTTAATCCACTTAGTAAGTCCTTTAATTTGGCCAACTCAGTTCCAGCACCAAAGCTTTTTTCAGGTTCTTTTAGCATGAGCAATGGTTCTAAACAGTTCCACCGAGTGGTACATGAACCAGATCCTAAGGAAAATGAGACAGCCTTTGTAAATAGCACATTTCAAGATGTGGGATTATCTTCTAATATTAAAGGTACACCAATTTCACTAGAAGATGCAGCTGCCCAAGCGGATATATCAGGATTTCAATCTTTTGCTCGAACATCCATTCCTGATTCTGGCTGGAGACCGCGTGGGGTGTTGGTTGCACACCTCCAGGAGCACCGTTCAGCAGTCAGTGACATAGCAATTTCTTCAGATCACAGTTTTTTTGTGAGTGCATCTGACGACTCTACAGTCAAGATTTGGGATTCCAAAAAGCTGGAAAAAGACATTTCATTCAGGTCGAAGCTAACTTATCACCTTGAGGGAAGCCGTGCGTTATGTGTAGCAATGCTTCCAGGTTCAGCACAAGTGGTAGTTGGAGCATCTGATGGATTTATTCATATGTTTTCTGTTGATCATATATCTAGAGGTCTAGGAAATGTTGTTGAGAAGTATTCTGGTATTGCTGATATCACAAAGAAGGATACCAAAGAGGGTGCCATACTTGGCCTTTTAAATTGCCCTGTGGATAACTATAGCATTATGTATAGCACCCAGAACTGTGGCATTCATCTATGGGATACTAGGTCAAGTTCTAAAAATTGGACATTGAAAGCTACTCCTGATGAGGGCTACACCTTGTCTCTAGCATCAGGGCCTTGTTCCAACTGGTTTGTATCAGGGTCATCCAGGGGTGTAGTTACACTTTGGGATCTTAGATTTCTTGTACCTGTGAACTCTTGGAAGTACTCTCATGCTTGTCCAATAGAAAAGATTTGTCTCTTTCTTCCTCCTCCAAATGCTTCTCTGTCTTCGACCACTAGGCCCCTTGTTTATGTTGCTGCGGGTTACAATGAAGTTTCACTTTGGAATGCAGAGAATGCTAGCTGCCACCAGGTATGGATATTTTAATTGTTTATAGAAAACGAAGAAACATGTGCCAGAACAAAACATAGTTTTATTAAATATACTGTTTAAAGTCCCATTACTATTTATCCAGAGAATATATGGGTTTCTTTTACCGAAGTTTACCACCGTTTGTTTTAACCGCAACTGCAAGAACTTAAAGCGTTGTATAAATTATAATTTATCATGAGCTGGTTTCTTAATTCTGTTGCATCACATCAAATTGTAATTTGTTTAAATTGCTCATAACTATATTGAATCACAAGAAATACATTGATGTTTCATATTTATAGTACTCTTATTATTGTCATTTTTTTAACGATCTCTTATTACTGTCTGGTACAAATAACAAATCTTCTTGCAGGTACTGAGGACAGCCAATTATGAAAGTGATGCAGAAATGTCTGATATGCCTTGGGCCTTGGCCAAACCTTCAAGTAAGCCAACTTCTCAATCAGATCCAAGACGAAATGTTAATCGCAAGTACAGAGTTGATGAGCTAAATGAACCTCCTCCTCGTCTTCCTGGTATTCGCACATTACTTCCCTTACCAGGGGGTGATTTATTGACTGGGGGCACTGATTTAAAGATACGTCGATGGGATCATTACAGGTTTTGTGTTGAACTTCAATCTCATGTACTTGTTTTTCTTGTGAAAATAATCTAATTGAATTTATTTATGTATTGTTTATTTTTTGCAGTCCTGACAGAAGTTACTGTGTTTGTGGACCAAACCTTAAAGGTGTTGGAAATGATGATTTTTACGAAACAAAATCTAGTTTTGGAGTGCAAGTTGTACAGGTAATTTATGTTTCGGTTTATTGTTGTATCAACCATTTTGTTGGAAGGGGAAGGTTCTCATTCAGTTTATGCTCGTTGGCTGAAATTATGGTTGATACTGCTGATTTCGAGTACTTCAATTATCTTTTAGATATGACCTTGGTAGTACACTTTTGGTTGGATCAGCTCAACTGTGCCTTCTTTTTATTCTCACTAGTTACTTATGTTCCGACTTTCCAAAATCAGCTCTTGATTCCTTTGCTGAACTAATCAAGAAATTGGACATACCCAGCTATCATGAATTAACTAATTAGTTTGTGTGTTTTTTTTGTTCAAATTTTAGCCGGTCTTCCATTACAGTTTTCAATTACTACATAAATAGAGAAAATATAGTTGCGGGAATGATTCATTCTAAATCAACTTGAAATAGGTCGTTTCTATTATTCTATATCATGCATCCCTTGTAGAAGCTATTTTAAGTATCTCAAATCTACAATGAGAAGGGGAATAAGGGGGGATGGCCTGTGGGAGGGAGTTAATGTCTGATAGGATGACATATGAAAGCATGGTTGACAGGAATCTTTACTTTCTCCAATCCAGTGTTTTCTAATGGCCAAAGTCTCCTATTACCCGAGTGATTTTCTTTACGGATTAAATCTATTGTACCATCTAAATGCTGTTGGACATTGCTTGTTTCTCCTTTAAATTTTCCAAATTGTTTAGAATATAGGCAGCAAAATTTTAACCTTCTACTCTTATAAACAGGAAACAAAAAGACGTCCTCTTGCAACCAAGCTGACATCAAAGGCAATTCTTACAGCCGCTGCCACTGATTCTGCCGGTTGCCATCGTGATTCTGTTGTTTCTGTGGCTTCGGTTAAGTTAAACCAGAGACTTCTACTTTCAAGTGGTAGAGATGGAGCCATCAAGGTTTGGAAGTAAACTAAGGTTCATCTTGGCATTGTTGTACATAATTAGCAATTTGTGGTAGCTAGAACTGTACATAGAGTAAGTTATAGGAACTAACATTCAATCAAACCTTCATTGAAGTCCCCCATCCCTTGTGGTTAATCTTTGGTTTACACTTGATTTGTACAGAAGGTATTATTAATAGAGAATTAGATAAATTTGTTGAGCTTTGAGTGTTATGGTCCAAGTAGTTGATAAGATTTTATTTTATTTTTTATTTTTATACAAGTTAGTAAGATTATGAATGTGGTATAAGATATGGACCATTTTATTCACATGTTAAGTCTCCGCATTGTACATTAATTGCAAGATGATGTGGATATTCTTGATCGGGGACTCACATGAATGCAAATCCTTTCACTAAAGATTACATTCTGATGAGATACTTGATTCACATGTAGACATGATCTTAGTGGAAATGTTTGGACTCATTCATTCACTTACTTCACGGATCATATTTATTAGTTTGTCCTTTGGGAGGCTAATCAATGGCTTTTGTTGAATTTTCTTTCCTAAAGTCTGTGCTTAAAATTTGTGTCCTTTTAAACAGCTTAGCTTTAAGTGCTGTTTTTTCAAAGTATTAGTTCATTAAAACTAGTTAAGAAGTTCCTTTTGAAGATTTTTCTTAACATGTTTGAGGCACATCAATCACTAAATGTGAGGATCTCTCTCAGTAGAGATTCAAACTTAAATTTATTACGTTGTGAGAGTCTAGTCTCTTCTTTTAAATTAAATTTCAGTTGGTTCTTTTTCACTTATTTTATTAGGCATTTTATTTCCCATCTAATTTTATGTGTTTAACTTTGATATTATCAATGTAAAAATATTTTACACTATCAATTCATCTCATGTATGACTTTTAAAGTAGTTATAATTAAATTTAAATAATATAATAATTATGACTAATTAATAGTGTAAAATATTTAAACACCAACCGATTTTATATTAATTCATTTTTCAGATATCACTTGATGGTCATATATTAATTCAATTTTTTTTTTAGATATCACCTAACTTTGAGTTCACAGATGAAGGAAATAAAATGAAAACAATAACAATGACTGCGCATCTACAGCCCAAAACAAGATCATAAAACGGGAATGAGAGAGAGAAGATTGAACAAGAGAGTCTTTCACATCAGGGTAGTTATAACTTTGACATCATCATTATGTTGCAACTTACATTAAAGAAGTTCCAAATTTAGGATGGTCATTATTTAAGGGTAAGTATTATTAAACCGAAAGTTAGCTTCATATAACCATATTTTCACATTAAATGTTATCAAGATACTTTAAGTTATGGGAAGTCCATGAACCACTCTGCAATGCATCTACTAATCATAGACTCCAAGATAACACTCTAAACTTTTGAATGGAGTTATTTTAGAGTTTATGTAGCCATCATACCATATAACAAGCAATGCTCCATAAACAATAAGGCCAAGTGGTTTCCTAACTAGTATATAGTAATAATAATACTATTAAATGGGACCATAACCAACCCGATTACATTATTTAACTTAATTGGAATAAAATTTCCATCCATTCATCTACAAAAATAGGAAGCAGCTCTTTGGCAACTCCAAAGAAACAACAAGAACAAATAAAAAATGACCAGTATTTCTAACAAGACAATGTTTTTATCCACAAAAGTTCAATTTGATGTCATGGGATCTAAATTGTTCTTTAACACCGACATCAAATCGAATTAATGTTTCGGTGCCTAACATGTACCAGGATTTTAATGACATTCAATTATGCATTATCTTAAATTATTATTGATGTCAACATATCAATATCGTGTCAAGTGTCCGTGTTAGTATCTGTGTTTCATAGTTTGATTGTCTCTCTTTTTACATGGATGTCACTATAATCACTTGTGACCTCTCATTACTTCCACTTAATCATATTATAAGGCCGCTTTCATTTTTTTCATTCTAGTAGTAATCTTTTAATCATTAAAAATGTTTAACTTAAATTCTAATTACTTCTAAAATCATTAAAAAAATTTAACTTAAATTCTAATTACTTCTAAAATTATATGATTAGTATATAATAGAACATTGTAAAACATTGATATTAAATCTGAAAAAGAGAAAAATAGAAATAAAATTGTATTGATATAATAAAAAAGAAATGTTAATTACAATAGGTTTGAAATACTATTTATATATAGATCACAAAATGACGATTACATTCAACTCACAATTAACATAAATTAATTGTGACGATATTAAATATTAGCTAAATAACATTTGTGATCCTTTAACTTAATTTCACTTAACGTTTAAATCTTTTATTTTATTTTTCTTTCGAATTTGGTCATTTATTTTAATTTGACTTAATTATTGTTTTGGTCTCCTATTTTAGCTGAATTGCAAAAGTAGTCCCCTCATTTTATTTCTCTCCAGTTTTAGTATCCCAAATTAGAATTTTAGTTCAAAACTAGCGGTAACTTTTTTTCCATTTATTTAAGTCACAACATGTCTCAAGATCTCGTTGTGCAACAATTATACCTGAAATCTATTATCATAAATGGTGTGATGTGACTTTTAAAAATGTCACTTCATCAAATTTTGGACTAAAGTTTTGTTTGGAGACCAAAACGGGGGAGAAATAAAATGAGGGGACTACTTTCGTGATTCAGCTAAAATACGGGGACCAAAACTGCACTTAAGCCTTTTAATTTTAAGTGACAAATTGATGTTTTAAGTTTTAAAATGTCAATAATATTATCCTTTTCTTTTTGTTGCAAGAATTCGAAAAAATTATAAAAAATTTCAAACAAAACCCATAAAATTAATTATCATCCTCAATATAATACAAATTTCATCAAATTCATAACTTAAATATTTAAATAAACTCATATTTTTATCTCTAACAACATCAAATATATCTATTAAAGAATTTGAAATATATTTTGAAAATTTCCCTTACATATGAATCTTACAAATTATTTTTCTATATCATCATTTTTCTTTATATTATATTTAGAGTTTATTTTAAAAGACTAGAGATATTCAAAAGTAACGAAGAGTTGATAATAAAATAAATATTAAATTTTAGATGAACACTAAGAGCATCTCCAACGGGAGGTAAAATGAGTTCATCCGTCGTGTAATTACTTAACTTCTAGTTTTTTGTGGGTTCATCGTTGGAGTTGTGCCAATGTGTCATCACGGTACTGTCAGGAAGGAACGGTGCTTCATAGCAGTTAACTTTTATTAATTTATTAATAATAATAAATTTATCATTTTTTATTAATTTATATAACTTCTTTTTAATTTATTAAATAATAATAATTTTGTAACCACTTGCTATTTTTTAGAAGTTTAGTAAAGTTTTTATCAACGGTACTTTTTGATTATTGTTATAACAATTTAAGTTCAATTTTATTTTAATTTTAAATTAAAATTTTTATTTAAATTTTAAATTAAAATAATATATAATAATATTAATTAGAATATTTAAATTAATATTTTAAGTTATATTAAAATAATATATAAATTAAATATTAATGTATAAATTAAAATAATGAAATATAAATTGTACTAGTGAATTGATTTAAGGTGATGTGACATACTAAAATCTATTTAAATGGAGTTCACCGTTGGAATAAAAAATGAATGAGTTCCTTCAAAATGATGTGGCACAGTAGACTTCATCTAAGGAACCCATCTTGAATTCATCGTTGGAGATGCTCTAAGAGTTATGTTAAGTAATAAATTATTATATTTGATGTTACTAAAAAAATAAATTTATGTCACAACAATCGCAATACATATCACAACAACCAAAATGTCCTCTACCGCAATTTAAAATCATATTTTTACATCTACATCTAGCCTTCACATTTTGAGTATCATTTTGAGTATAATTAATTGTGTAAAGCTAGTGGTAGTCAATGTTGGCAATTCTCGAGCAATATCATGTAAAAATGGTTTTGCCAAACAGCTTATTGTGGATCATGAACCAGAGAAGGAAAAATAACTGGTTGAGAGTAGAGGAGGTTTTGTGTCTATGAGACCACATAATGATGAAATAAATTCAACAAATCAAGTTTTAAATTAAGCGAAAGATTTTAATCAACCAAAACACAATTAATCTAATCAATGTAGAACACACTTTTTTCACACCGCATGGATTAAAAATTTAATACTATATATACCATGACATTCAGTAAAACCCCAATAATTACTCCAAATAATGATTCCACATATAAATATACTATTTCTAAAACGCTAAAACGAACAAAAACAACTGAAAAAGCTAAACGCGAAAATGAACAAAAGCCATTCTCAAAAAAGCGATTCCGAGAAGTTACAGTTTTCAGGATTCATATCACCAACCTTTAGTAACGTAAACAGTTTAACATATGAGAAACCCTCAGAAGGCATACCTTTATACTCTTTCAATGTCGACCGGAGACGAACGGGAATACCTTCTGCAGCATCCGATTGGATAATATCGGAATCGGAATCGGAATATGAATCGGAATTTGGATCTTTTGGTCGAACGTCGATTCCTAATTCTGGTTGGAGGCCACGTGGCGTGTTAGTTCAACACCTCGAAGAGCACCGTTCAACAGTGAACGAGATAGCAGTTTCTTCCGATAACAGTTTTTTCGCGACTGCATCTGATGATTCTACAGTCAAAATTTGGGATTCGAAAAAGCTTGAAAAAGATATTTCATTAAAATCGAAACTAACTTATCACGTTGAAGGAAACCGTGCGTTATGTGTAGCAATAGTTCAAAATTCATCACAAGTTGTAGTTGGAGCATGTAATGGATTTATTCATATGTTTTCTGTTGATAACTATTCTGGTAATGAATTGAAATGTAATACCAAAGAAGGTGCTGTAATTAATCTTTTAAATTGTCATGTGGATAATCATAGCATTATGTATAGCACACAAAATTGTGGAATTCATTTATGGGATATTAGGTCAAATTCTAATAATTGGAGTTTGAAAGCTAATCTTGATGAGGGTTACATTTTGTCTCTAGCATCAAGAACTTGTTCTAATTGGTTTGTTTCAGGGTCTTCTAGAGGTGTAATTACACTTTGGGATTTGAGATTTCTTTTACCTGTGAATTCTTGGAAGTATTCTCATGAATGTCCAATTGAAAAGATTTGTCACTTTATTCCATCAATGAATGGTTCTTTGACTTCAACTACTAAGCCTCTTGTTTATGTTGCTGCTGGTTGCAATGAAGTTTCTCTTTGGAATGCAGAGAATGGTACATGTCATCAGGTACTTAAGACAGTCAATTATGAAGGTGATGCAGAAATGTCTGCTTCGGCATTGGCCGAATCTTCGAATAAGGCGAATTCTCAATCAGATGAAAGACGAAAGATTAATCGCAAGTATAGAGTTGATGAACTAAAGAAACCTCCTCATCATTGTTGTCTTCCTGGTATTCGGACGTTACTTCCATTACCAGGAGGTGATTTATTGACTGGAGGCACTGATTTAAAGATACGTCGTTGGGATCATTACAGGTTTCGTGTTAAACTTCAATATCATGTAGTTGTTTTTCTTATGAAAATTATGTAATTCAATTTATTTATGTATTGTTTGTTTCTTTTTTGCAGTCCTGAGAGAAGTTACTGTGTTTGTGGACCAAATTTAAAAGGTGTTGGAAATGATTTTTTTTACAAAACAGAATCTAGTTCTGGAGTGCAAGTTGTACAGGTAGTAATGCTGTTGGATATTGCTTGTTTCTCTTGAAATTTTCCAAATTGTTTAGAATGTGGACAGCAAAAAATTAACCTTCTACTGTTATAAACAGGAGACAAAAAGACATCCTTTTGCAACCAAGTTGACACAAAAGGCAATTCTTGCAGCTGCTGCAACTGATTCTGGCGGTTGCCATCGTGATTCTATTGTTTCTTTGGCTTCGGTTAAGTTAAACCAGAGACTTCTACTCTCAAGTGGTAGAGATGGGGCCATTAAGGTTTGGAAGTAAACTAAAGTTCATCTTGGCATTGTTGTACATAATTAGCAAATTGTGGTAGCTAGAATTGTACATAAAGTAAATTATAGGAATTAATAACCAAATCTTTGGTTTATACTTGATTTGTACAGAAGGTATTATTCAAATAAACTCACAAACAAATGAATAAATTATATTATTTTTAAAATTTTAAAATCTTATTCAAAATAATACTAATATGTGAAAGTCTATATATTATGCTCTATGCGCGCAGATTATATTCTAATTACATACTTAAATGAGGGAAATAAAATGAAAACAATAATAATGGCTGTATAAAATATTTGACATCATATATTAATTCTATTTATTTTTTATCACATGTAACTTTGAGTTCATTTTACATACTTAGATGAGGGAAATAAAATGAAAACAATAACACTGACTGCACAACCATAGACCATAGCCCAAAACAAAATCATAAAAAGGGAATGAGAGAGAGAAGATGGAACAAGAGGCTCTTTAACATCAGTGTAGTTAGAACTTTGACATCATCATTATATTGCAATTTACATTAATGAAGTTCCAAATTTAGGATGGTCATGATTTAAGGGTAAGTATTATTAAACCGAAAGTTAGCTTCATATAACCATATTTTCACATTAAATGCTATCTATACACTTTATGGGAAATCCATGAACCACTCTGCATCCACTAATCATAGGCTCCAAGTAAGATAACACTCTTTTTCTAAACTTTTGAACGGGGTTATTTTATTTTGTTTATGTAACCATTATAGCATATAGCAAGCAATGCTCAATAAACAATATAGCCAACTGGTTTCCAAACTAGTATACACTATTAAATGGGACCATAACCAACCAACCTCATTACATTAATTAACTTAATTGGTATAATATTTTCATCATACAAAAATAGGAAGCAGCTCTTTAGCAACTCCAAACTAACAACAAGAAAAAAATAAAAAATGGTCAAATATTTCTAAGACAATGTTTTTATAGTCCAATCTATCATGTCATGTGATCTAGATTTTTCTTTAGCATCGACATCTCTAATTGAATGAGTACTTTGGTGATAGACATGTACTAACACCTTGATAATATTCGACATGTCAGTGTCGTGTCCAGTGTCTGATATCTGTTTTAGTATCCGCGCTTCATAGTTTGATTTTCTCTCTGTCTACATGATGTCACTACTAATATTATATCGTTACAAATATTTAACTTTAATCATAATTATTTTTAAAATCTCATTTATAATTATCTGTGATTTATTGATAATATAAAACATTTTACATTGATATTATATGTATATATATATATATACACACATCATAGCACCAACTAATTTCTAACAGAACTTCAAGTTTCAAAAATACCAATTTTCATTTCTCACAGTTTTCTCTATGAGAATGTCAAACTATGATGACATTTTCAGCATGCTAGTTCTTCTTCTTCTTCTTATGCAAAATCTTAGTACAACACATTGTCGTCATACAAATGGAATTAGACAAATAAGTTCTTCTTCAGGAAACGGTTTATCAAGCAACAATACAACAAGAACAGAGTTAACAGAACAACAATTCATGAAATGGGTGAGTTTTGTTGGTGGTCTCAAACACTCAGTTTTTAAGGCTGCAAAAAATAAGCTCTCTGCTTCTTATACTTTACACGTTCATAAAAAACCTTCTATTAGAGGTTTCACCTCAATTCAAAAAGCCATTGATTCCCTTCCATCAACAAATCATGTTAGAGTTGTCATCAAAGTTCATGCAGGTGTTTACACGTGAGTACTTCATCTCATTGATACAGATATCTCATTCAAAAACTAAACAAAAATAAAATATATCTATTTATAATTGAATATCAAAATTACTTTTTTATAACTCGTAATTAACAGAACTAAAAGAAGATTTAGTTGTGTACTTCTTGAACATTTTTTGTATTACATTTATCAAGTTTTCTACTAAGTATGTTTTTTCTTCTTCTTGTGAATTGCATTTGTATGAAACTCTAATACTTTTATCCTTGCATTTATTTGTGTGTGAAGGGAGAAAGTCAACATTCCTCCTTTAAAATCCTTCATAACCATAGAAGGAGATGGTGCAGATACAACAATTGTTCAATGGGGTGACAATGCTCAAACACCTGGTCCAAGAGGGATTCCATTGGACACATATGGTTCAGCAACTTTTGCAGTTAATTCACCTTATTTCATTGCTAAGAACATCACATTCCAAGTATGTAAACAATCAATTTTCTATTTATCTACATAAACTTAGTTATGTGTGTGAGGTTTCACAATAAAATAGTTGAGTATGAATCATAGTTTAGTGATAAAAAGACAGCTCATTTGAGCGAAGTAATCTTGTAATTAGATTATGGAATTTAAATACAAGTTATAATTTGTAATTCTAAACTTGAATTATAACATAATAGTATTACAGTCGCTCTGTAGTCAGAGATGTAGCTACAATTGACCGGCTTTTGTGATCAAATCTTTATATGTGAGGTTTCTGTTGGGTATGGTTCATAGTTTATTAATAAGTGGACTACGAATAGGTAGCTCGAGAGGGGTAATCAGGTAAATTGGTTTGTAGTATTCAAACACATGTTGCCGTAATCAATAACCCTAAGTTTGAATATAGAAAAGTTATGCATTCATTCTGCAGTCAGAGATGTATACATAATTGACCGAACTCTATAATCAAATTTTGTGTGTTTTTTATTTGCATTTTCCGTATCCTTATTTTTGAATTGGGATTGTTGTTCTAACAATTGTGTTTGTGAATGCAGAACACTTTTCCTGTTCCTGCACCAGGAGCAATTGGAAAACAGGCAGTGGCATTTAGAATATCAGCAGACACAGCATCATTTTTAGGATGCAAATTTTTAGGAGCACAAGACACACTTTATGATCATTTTGGTAGACATTACTATAAGGATTGTTACATTGAAGGTTCTGTTGATTTCATCTTTGGCAATGCTCTTTCCCTATTTGAGGTTAGATCTCTTTGTGTCCATAATTTAATAGCACCTTTAATCTAGAATCATTTCATTTAATTTAGGCTACATGAGCAACAATGCAATATAACCTAACCCACCTAACCAATTTAAAGGCCATATCCTCTTGAATATTTAGAAGGTTATATTCTAATTTTAAAAATTAAGTTTTAATAAAAAAAAGTATAATTTTAATAATTAAATATAATTATATACACTATTGGTATAAAACAAATTTTAGTTTAATAAAATTTCAAATTTTTATTTTTATTTTTAGTCTCTATTAAAAACTTCTCAACTTTTTAATCCTTAAATAAAAAATTATTTACTTTTAGTCTCTATTTTGAAAAGTAATTTTGTAAAAAAAATACTTTAAATCTTAAAAAAATCTCTGTTAAATTAAAAAAGAAATTAAAAATGAATAATTTTTTAAAAAAACAAAACTTAAAAAGTCGTAATTTTATAGAAATTAAAAAATATATTTATTTATTTATCGAAACTTCTGAATTTTTCAACTTTTATAGTTGGGTATTAACTATTCATATTGAATTAATATGATGAATAATTACCTATATGAAATAATAATTTTATATTGAAAAATATCCAATTAAGTTCAAAGAGATCACTATGATAGTAAGGATGCCAACTAGAATCAACAATGACATGCACAATCCAATATAGTAATAACTATTAGGCAAAATACCTAATGTCGAACACTTGTTAATGTCGAACACTTGTTAAGAAATTGTAAATAAAAAAAATCAATTAAAAATGTATTAAAAATTATATTTTTTAAATTTTTAAAAATTTGAAAATTGTTCTTTTCAATACAAAGCTTCCATTTTTTATTTATTTAATAACATCCTAATTATTATACAGAAGAGTTGT
>JBBPBT010000899.1:5097066-5118643 GCA_037974875.1 Cicer bijugum | reverse complement strand
TATTAAAATTTTAAAAGCATTAAAAATATAAGTAATCTTTTATATATATATATATATAATATTTAGTTAATTTATAATAAATGTGAGACTAATACTCATCCTTACATTGCTAATATAAGATAATATCAAGATGTGAAAGAATAATGAAATTTTGTTTGCTTATTCAAAATCTAACATCATGAAAACTACTTGAAGAAATCTTTATTTAGAGTTGATAACAAGTAACTATAGCTTGAAAAAGAAGTATTATATGAATAGGAGATTGAGGGGCTAAATTTTTTTGTTCCTTTATATAAACAGTAATTGGTCGAGGATATTGTGGAGCTTATATGGTTCATATTTACCTGTTACTCTCAACAAAGTTGTTTTTATTTCTAGTCCTCAACTATCATTAACTACTAGGGTGGCCTACACAATGCTACCAATAATGGTAGCATATATCTTGCTACTATTAACATCATCCTTTGAATATAAGTTACTCTATATGATTATTTGGTATGTGTCTAATCAATTTGAATGAAGGATAAAAAGATGATGATATTAATGGTGGGGTGGGGTGGGGTTGATAGGGAATTATTGTCAAATCCTCAAAAAGATATCCAAATGAAATATTAAAAAAAATTTAAGAATGGAAAGTTATTGTTCTTTATTGACGGCTATTTTATGATTGTTTCATACAAAATTTAAAATATTTTTTAAAATTATAATATTAAATTTTTATTATATGAAGTAAAAATCCGAAATATTAAAAATCCTTAAGAAAATTGATCTTGTTGAATTAGTCGTTATATGAATAACTGAATAGTTAATATACTAATAGTTTTTTTTAATAGCCATAAATTTTATATGAAAACGAACATATTTTCAATTTAAATTAGCTCCACATTATAATTTCCTTTAAATGAAAATTTAAATATATACTTATTTGTATAAATATACAGTTTTCTATTTTTAGTCTCTCTCTTAATATCAGTGTTGTTTTCTTTTATATTTTTGTAAATATACGAATTTTGGTTTTTATTATTTTGTTCTAGTCAATGTAGTATTTGTTTTCATTAAAATTGTTTACTAAAATATATAATAAAATGTATTGTATTTGTAAATACGAAAAACAAAAATATCAATATACAAAATAAATAAAATAGTAATAACTATTTTTCAATTCTTTTCCAGAACAAAGCTATGCATAGGTCAATGTGTTAATTATCTGACCGCATAAGCATAATCATCATAAAGAATAGATTGAGGTCAATCATGAGTTCAACGTATTTCAAGAATTACTTATACAAAATCTTGATATCTAACTTTCACTCAAGAAAATGAATTAAATAATGTCGCAAAAAAAAAAATAATAATAATCAAATAACATTGCATGCAAACATCAGCACAATCCTCTAATATATTTATCTAACTAGTAAGTGGTGCATTCTCTTTAATTTTCTCCCTTTTATTCTATTTTACCTATTAAACTGCCTAAATTCCTAAAGGAGGTTATTGGTGACAAATGACAATAGGCACATTAGTGGTTAGGATGGAAGCATTGCATACACTTTATTTATTTTTTTATTTATTTATTTTTATAAACAAAATATATTAATAACAATCATGCATTTATTTTTTTTAGTATGCGTTTAATAGAAAATTTAAATTCCTAAAAAATCAATCGTTTGTTGCAAATTCGAAGTCCAATTTACTCGATATGCACTCAATTGAATTCGTTTGTTGTAAGATTTGCATGTATGAACTCTCATCTATTTAGATGATTTTTTAGACTTCTAAATTTAATGTAGTTGTTTTGCATGTTTATCATATTTCATTAATGTTTACTGTAATTTTTTGTATTAATTAAGTTCAATGTATTGATGTTATTATTTTTGAATAGATTATATGAATATGATTTAGCCATTGATAATTAAATTTTGTGTATTTTTATTAAATAAATGATGTTTACGAATTTTTAGATTAATTGTCATTTAATATACTATCAAAATAAAATTAATGAAATATGTAATAAAAAAAATTATAAAAGAAATAGTATGTGTGTGACAAAAGTGTGCGTGGAGCAGTTCAAACCATCACAATATTATCAAGAATAAGAAAAAGAAGCACAATTAACAGCATTTATAAATTGTTATAATATGAATGAGACAATTAAAACGATAATTTTTGGAACATTACAAAAGAAGTACAAAATGTTAAAATTGTCATTTGAAAATCATCACATTTTTTATATTTGATCTATATGGTACTAACTTTTAATCTTTTAATCGATTAAAAAAATATATTTTCCAACATGTTATATATATATATATATATATAGTAGATTTAAAATTAAAGAAAATGCAGGGGTATATCCATTAAACGTGGGGTATCTATAAAAATTATCTTGATCCACGCCAATCCAATACCAATGGGTTTAAGCCTTTCTTTCGTAAGCTTATCGACTTTAAGCCCAATGGGCTCAAGTGGGCTTTCAATCCAAACAACACCTACTTGGAGCTAATTCCTTTCGATAAAGTCTCCATCTCCATTAAAATTAAACTCTATTTACATTATTAGTATATTTAGATATACTTTCTCTATAAATTAGATATCTTGGTTCCCATGGTAGAGATCAGAGACTAATCAGTTAAGTTAGATTTATTTGAATTTGTTCATTTGAGTTTTTCTAATAACATAAATATATGTGAAATTATTTAGAAGAAGTTTTGAAATAGCTAATAACATATCTAAAAATTGTTTAGTTTATTGTCATAAACTCTTCATAATAATTTATGAGAATAGACTTTAGTTTTTATGAAAAATAATAGGACTTTATTTTATCTTGTTATAAAAATAATCTATACATAAACAAGAGATTATGTTATGAATAATTCTCTTTCAGTTATAAGTAATAAGTTTATATAAACCCATTAAACTTATAATAAATGTTTGTTTAATTAAACTCATATAATAACTTATCTTAACTTATTAGTAGATACCTCAAATTATTCAATTTTGCTGATTTCAAAATCTAAACCAAACATAATATTATTGATATTAGCTATTTATATTCTATAAACACTTTAAGTTATTTTTTAATATTAAAATGGTATATTAGATATATCAACTGTTTATAATTTTTTTTAAAATTCTATATACACTTAAATATCATTTGTAGCACACTAATAGTTAATTAGTAAATTAATATTTCTTATATTTATTTATCAAAATTTAAAAATATAAAATTAATATTAATATAAAACTATTTGATCTCCGCTAATATTATTGAAAAGAGAATAATATAAATTTTGTTATAAATGTACAATAAATTCTAAAGTCTCTTACCTTAAACTAGACATTATTTATTTATTTTAAATTTCTTTCATAAAAACTAATTGTATATGTTTAAAACCAATACATAAAATTAAAATTTAGCAATTTTTTTAACAAATTTATAAATAAAAAAAATACACTATTAGTAATAAAAGATTGATAAAAGAAAACAAATCCACTTATTATTATAGAAAGCTAATCAAACTACTTCTTACTAACATTCCTTTTTTGTTTAAAAAAAATACATTGTTGATTATGTTATTATATTCATAAAAAAAAACTTCAAAATTAAACTATTATCCTAAAGAAAACTTCAAAATTAAATTAATTTCTAAATATAGTTTGTAAAAATATTTTTGTTTCACTAATTTTGTCTTGTCATTTAGATTTACTTATTTATTTGTTTATTCTTTATTCTGTTTTTGGTTTCTTTTTCTTTTTCTGTTTTTGGTTTCTCTCTTTTGTCATTTTCAGACAATGATGAACGAATAAGAAAGAATCTCTGTAATTTCCAATCAAATATTTCGATTCGACCCATTTTTCACCTTCCTCCGACGAATCAAAAGTTTGTATCTTTCTGTCATTACATCGTCATTTCAACCCGTGACTCGTTCCTCGACTCAGTTTGTGACTCAATAATGGAAAAAGTTGTTGTAAGAGCTGCGGTGGTTTGTGCGGCTGCGGCGGCGTTTGCGGCTGCTACGGTGGTGTACCAACAAAGAAAAGGGTCATCTGGAAAGTGGGCTAAGGCTGAGGATATTGTGAAGAGGTTTGGTGAAGAGTGTGGGACCCCAATTGAGAAGTTGAAGAAAGTTGCTGAAGCTATGGTTTTTGAAATGAATAAAGGTCTTGCTTCTGAAGGTGGTAGCAAGCTCAAGATGTTGATCTCATTTGTTGACAATCTTCCATCTGGGTTCTTTTCTTTGCTCTCTCAAATTTTCAATATATCAATCAAAACATTTTTTGTGTTTTTGTTTGTGTCTTTTTGTTTTTGGATGTTTGTTCAATTTTGTAACCAAGTGATTCAGCTCAAGAAGCTTTTGTTAAGGATGAATCATTCGGGAGAACTCGAATTGGATTTCTGGTTGGAACAATTTTTTGTCGGAATTTACTTACCTCTAAGTGAACTCTAGATTACTAGGGACTCAAACGATTGTGTGTTTTGTGTTTGGATGTTTGTTCAATTTCGTAATGTGATTGATTGATCTCAAGCTGTTAATGATTTTTGGTTAAAGGCAAATCGATTAGGAGATTTTGATTTCGAATTCTAGTTGGATCAATTCTTAGTCAGACTTTACTGGTTAAAGACGATTGTTTAGGAGAATAAGAGTTCTAATTATAGCATGAACAATTCTTGGTTAGGCTTTATTGGTTAAAGACAAATGGTCGAGGAGAATTCGAGTTAGAATTTTAGCTGAAACAATTCTTTAGTCAGGCTTTACTTGTTAAAGATGAATTGTTTCGCGAGAATCCAAGTTCGAATATTAGTTGGAACAATTCTTAGTCAGACTTTATTGGTTAATGATGAATCGTTTAGGAGAACCCAGGTTTGAATTCTAGCTGGAACAGTTATTTGGTCAGACTTTACTGGTTAAAGATGGATGGTTTAGGAAATCTGAGTTCAAATTCTAGCTGGAATAATTTTTTGTCAAATTTTACTTACCTCTCAACCGAACTCTTGATTACTAGGAGTTTATTCCCCTAGAAACTGGAGTATTAAAACCAAAAAAAGTTCCTTGTTTCTAAAGAGTCTATGAATTTATGTTGAATACTTGAGAATTAGGCTTTCTTGTTTGTATTTTGTTTTTATGAATTTGTTTGTTTTACATGCTTAATGAATATCTTATCTAGTAAACTTTTCTAATATCATTAATGGTGGATAGCTCTATTTGAATTTTTTTCCTCACTTTTCTACAATTGTTTGTTGAATAGTCATTGCCAATGTGTTAAATTGTGGTTGTCGTTTTTTTTCTGTTGTGATTGTGGAAAATTGTAAATGTGACCACAACTGTGGTTGCGATGTGTTTGAATGAAGAAAAATGATTCTTAACTTTGCACTGATTGATGGAACACCTTGGAGCTGTGATTCTTTACATCAATTCGGTTAACAGTAAATTGAATACAAACCGAATTGGAAATAGAAAGTTGTAAACTTAAACTGAAATTATGGAATAAGTAACTACTCTATTAGCAACCAATTTATTGTTTGCAACGTCCAATGTTAGTAATTAGTATTGTTATTATTTTGATGAGGGTCGGGATCGAACCTGCAACCTAATTATTATCATCTAACAATGTGGTCCCTTTATATTTGCAGACAACAATTGAAAAAATTGGTTTTTTTGGACGTGTTAGTTCCACTTCATGACAACTTGAAGTATATGATTGTTTTTGTTATGGTCTGAAAACTCTAAGGAAAGAGGCAGAAAAAGGAAAATTGAATGATTGAGTATTACTTTTGTAATTTAATTGATAAAACAAATAAATAATGAGTAGTGTCAAATTGTCAATCATTTTAACTTGTCATTCTCTCAATTGTTCATTCCTTTTTGGGTATATTTTGCTTTTAACTTTGTGGCATTATTTACAGGAATGAGAAAGGAATGTTTTATGCATTGGACCTGGGTGGCACGAACTTTCGTGCCCTTCGTGTGCAATTAGGTGGAAAAGAGAAAGGTGTCGCCAACGTAGAGTCCGAAGAAGTTTCGATTCCTCCTCATTTAATGATTGGTTCTGCGCATGTAAGCGTGTAATGAGAAAATCTGTCAAAGCATTGAGCTTTCCTAGTGCTTAATACGATACTCTTAAACATGTTAGTTATTTCACTACAGGAATTGTTCGATTTTATTGCAACGTCTCTTGCAAAGTTTGTTAGTTCTGAGCCTGAAGAGTTTCATCCTCTCCCCGGAAGAAAAAGGGAATTGGGTTTTACCTTCTCATTTCCGATCAGACAAACATCGATTTCATCTGGGACTCTAATAAAGTGGAGTAAGGGTTTCAATATCGAGGATGTGGTAATTCTCGTTACCTTGATTGTGTTACATTCAAATTTAATTTGCATCCATTTTTTCCTGATGTCATTTGTATCATATAATAACTTACATCATGAAATAATGGGGATGAGTTTATTAAAGTTATTACCTATAATGTCATATCATCTCATACTTTCCTAATGTCAGTTATTTTATCATATGTTTAGTAAAGTTATAACCTACATGAATACATGTCTTGGTTTTTTTTTAAAATGCGAATATTGAGATGAGTACTATAATCTACCCAGACCTTATTCATTGTCATTCTAGTTGAATGTGGTATTCTAACAGTTACACTGTTATGGATTCTGTTTGGTTTTTTGTAGGTCGGAGAAGATGTGGTGGGCGAACTAACCAAGGCCTTGGAAAAAATTGGCCTTGATATGCGTGTTGCAGCTCTAGTCAGTCCTGCTTACCTTTCTTTACATGTTCTTTACTTTCCCTCCCTATAAGTTAGGCTTTGAGAATGATTTTAAATATTTTGATTAATGACAGAAAATTTCCCTCCCTATAAGTTAGGCTTTCCCTCCCTGACAGAAAATTTTGATTAATGAGATTTAATGTTTCAAATATTTTTGAAGAAATTTCTTGGATGTTTAACAACTTATGACTGGAATCAAAACCTAACTTGATGATGTGATGTAGATCAATGATACTGTTGGAACGGTAGCGAAAGCCAGATTCAGCAACCAGGATGTCGTTGCCGGAGTAATTCTTGGTACCGGAACAAATGCAGCATATTTAGAGCATACAAATGCAATTCCAAAAGGGCACGGTCTTTTACCGAAATCAGAAGAGATGGTAAGTAGCATATGAATATTAACTAATGACATTGTCTCGTGTGTCATGTGATAGAACTGTGCTCACCTATGAAGCCCAGATACTTCAAAAATGAAGAAGTATCAATGTCTGACACGCATCGGATACGTATAATTTTTAGTTGTGTCTCAAAGAATGCTGATTATTTATTACTTCTATAGGTTATAAACATGGAGTGGGGTAATTTTTGTTCATCCGATCTTCCTTTAACAGAATATGATCAGGCTCTTGATGCGGCGAGCTTAAACCCTGGAGAACAGGTAATTGTTATCTATTGTCAATATAAAAGGTTAATTTAATGTGCATCTATAATACTCTTCTTCCACTGTTATTTGCAGATTTATGAAAAGATAATTTCTGGTATGTATTTGGGTGACATTGTAAGGAGGGTGTTACTAAAATTGGCTGAACAAGCCGATTTTTTTGGAGATAATGTTCCTCCTAAGTTGAGAATTCCTTTCATACTTAGGTATGATGATTTATCCAACCTAACACACTTTAATGTCTTGGATTATGCATGTTCACTAGAGATCTTGTCTTCTTTTGGAAATATTTTGTAAATTTACTTATACAAGTGACTTAAAAGTTAATAAATTAAACACTATTTCAATATTAAATCAAGCTCATTTGAGATGTGCACGTCTGCATTGTTAGTCATCATTATCACTATAGCACCGACTCTTCTAATTGAAGGAGTGTCCCGGTGTCCGAAACATGTCAATTTCCAACACCGACACGGTAGTGACACACTGATTACATTAAGTGATTCATTTTCTCAATTTATTATTTGCGTCGATGTGTCAGTATCGTATCCAGTATCCGTGTCAGTATTTGTGCTTCATAGATCATTATTGTTCATAATTTTACCCTTAACTTTCTTTGTATAGAAGTTTCACATCTTTCTTTATGTGATGTATAGGACACCTGACATGTCAGCTATGCATCACGATACGTCTTCAGATCTGAAGGTGGTTGAAAACAAATTGAGAGCTATATTTGAGGTATGGCCGCATCTTAGACCATGCTGAATCAAAATGTGTTCATCGTTACATTTATATAATCTTGTAATTTTTAGCAAATGTTGATGAATCGATTGTTTGGTTTTCTCGTTGCTTTCTTTTTTTAGATCCATAACACATCACTAAAAAGGAGGAAGATAGTTGTGGAACTCTGCGATATTGTTTCTGTTCGGGGGGCCCGCCTTGCCGCTGCTGGTATTTTTGGCATCCTAAAGAAATTGGGAAGAGACACGGTAAAGGCCGGGGAGAAACAAAAATCAGTGATAGCATTGGACGGTGGATTATTTGAACACTACGCGAAATTCAGATCATGCATGGAGAGTACGCTAAAGGAGTTGTTAGGAGATGAAGTAGCCGAGACAATCGGCATCGAGCATTCAAATGACGGCTCTGGAATTGGAGCAGCCCTCCTTGCTGCTGCTCAGTCCAAATATTTGGGAGGGGAAGAGTCGTAAAAGATGTGATTGATGCCATTGCCAAAAGTAAAACAGGTGTAATAATAGTTTCAATTTTCTTCATACCAAATAGATCAACATATTGAAGCAGCGAAGCCGTAGTTACTGGTCCTTCGAAGGTTTCAACTGGAGTGCGATCGAAGTAGCGCTATGTGTTGTTGCTGCAACCTTGCTGCTTCTTGGCGAATTGCGTCCGGGCATTGTTTTGGTTACACAGTGTTTGTCTCTCTCACTTTAAGAATAAGAGGGGAGATGTAAAACTTTTGAGAAATCATGTTTTGCCAAATATAACACGTTTACAACGAAAATAAACCATGATTAACTTATTGGCAAAGGTGAAAGATTTTGACTCAACTTATGAGGTATCAATGAAGAGAAACCTTTTTATATTTTTGTTATCTTGGTTTATTTTTTGTTTGGTTAAAGTTAATTTGTTTGAGCTTTGCAAAACTCGACCCCGAAAGTGTAGTCCAGTGTTATGAGTTGAGACACTGATGGAGTATTAAGATGGAGGATTAGAGTTTGACCTCTGTTGCAACAAATTTCTCCTTTCTCTAACAAACTAATTACTAGTATTTGCATGTAAAAAAACTTTTCATTATTAATTTGTATATTTATTTTTAAAGAGGGGTGATATTAAGAACATATCTCATTTTGGTATAGAGTGGTCTGAAAAGCCATGTAATTCATTATACAACTGACAATTACATTACATGTTTTTTTTCTTCAAAATAATGTTGAAAGATTAAAGGTTAAAAGATCCAAATGTATTCCATTGTAAGTGTTTTCTTGTTTGTCCTGCCTTTCAAACATAGCCCAATTATCTTCACAATGGATATAGTTGAATTTGCTCCCATTTGTAGACAAATGAAATGTAAACAATAAAAAAACAAAAACAAAAATCTTAGTTACAAGAAGAGTCTCCGGAGAAATGCAATACTATGTGGTAGCAAGTAACATTTTACAAATAATAACTATTTACTTTCTCATGTATGGTCAATCGTAAGAAATGACAATGTTATAAAAACAAAAATAAAAAGGACATTTATCGGTTCATTTATCTCATCAATACTAAAAACTTTAACTCATAACTAAAGATTATCTGATTTTGAACAAATCTCTAATTCTGACTTCAAAACTAACCCCTATATCTCATTTTTCACATTTTTGTATTTAATACCGGATAGGATACTCAAACTTTGAAGATGAAGTAAGGAACTATAACAGTTCAAACATTAGCATCTAGATTGCTACGTGCATGTAATATATAATGTACTTTATCACATTATCAACAGTCATTGACATCTATTGGGTACCAAGTTGGATTCCTATTGATATTCTAACACTTAATCTTCTAAAGTACACTCCCTAACTTCGGAGAAACTTAATGCAGACTGCATAGCTGTCATGCTGAATATTCCACCTGCTTTTCCCATTTCAAATTCTTAAGAAGTGGAACAGCATCATAGATACTGACGACCTTCTCCACGTTGGCGTGTGGATCTTTGTAGTTGACCAATATCTTCAAGACTTCCTTCATTGATGGTCTGCTAGCTGGCAGTGTTGAAGTGCACATAACTCCAAGTTTGAAGATGCTGCACATTTCCTCCAAGTTACTCGGTTCCGCGGCATCATCGTCCAAAAGATCTTCTATATTGGTTCCTATTTGAATGTGGCGCCACGCCCATTCTGCAAGAGACGAGTATTCATCTCCATGATTAGCTTCTTTTCCGGTTGTCAGTTCCAGTAAGACTACTCCAAAGCTATAAACATCTATCTTCTCATTGACTCGTATCGTTTGAGCATATTCTGCAATTCATGCATGAAATAAACATTGAGATTACACTAATGCCAAAGAAAAGGTAAATAGAAAATTTTATTGAAACATTAGTACTACTCTTGACTTAAATATAAGCAAAGAAGTGCATGTATTTGTTCTAAATTTGAACTAAATGCAAGCACCTTTTTGTTAATATTATAAGTCCAAAGTAAGTACTTATTTTGATTCTTGTTTTCACCTGGAGCAATATAGCCAAATGTTCCAGCCACAGCTGACATGGTGGCAAGTTCTTCCGGCTTGATCAATATCTTGGCCAGACCGAAATCAGCAACTTTTGCATTGAATTGAGAATCCAAAAGAATGTTACTTGTTTTCACGTCTCGATGAACAATAGGTGGCGAACAATCGTTGTGCATGTAGCACAAACCTTGTGCAGCTCCAATGGCTATATGCAATCTCTTCGGCCAATCGATGATGTTGTTATGATGGACTGTACCCGACAAAGTGGATGATAGTAGCTGACTTTTCTTGTGCAGCCACCTATCAAGGCTTTGATTTTCCATATACTCATATACAAGTAGTAGAGAATCATCACTTGAGATACAACACATCAACTTCACAATATTGTTATGCCGAATATTGCTCAGTATGTCAACTTCTGCAAGAAATGAATCCACAAGCTTCTGCTCTAACTTTCTGCTGCTACCCCAAATCTTTTTCACTGCAACATAGCCTAAACCATCGACAGCGACACGATACACAGCACCAAATCCACCACTACCAATGATATTATTTTCTTTCATCGACAACACAATGTTTGATTTTGTGAAACTCAGCCTCTGAAAGGAAGTAAGCTTCCATGACCTTCTCAGATCTTGCTTTCTTTTTCTGTAAAATCTCACCATCAAGAGTATCGACAAGAGGGCGGTTAAAGAAACTAATATCACAAGGATTATGATCATTGTAAGTGATTTTGATGAATCACTTTTTATCCTTTTAGGACTAGAATTGCACAAAGTAAGGTTTAGTACCAAGGTATCAACACATAGACCCGAATTATTCAGAAAGCTTGTGGCATACACAAGGTTTTCGAAATCGCTCGGAATCCTTCCTGTCAAATAATTTGAAGATAAATTAAGATTTGTGAGTCTCAGAGGAGCTAGTTGAGGTGGAATTTGACCAGAGATTTTGTTTTCTGATAAGTCCAATATGTCAAGAGCAGGTAACTGACAAATTGCATCGGGTATATTTCCAGATAATTGATTATTGCTCAAATTTAGTGTTACTAAGGACTTCCATGAAATTATATCCGATGGAAGCAAACCGGTGAACCGGTTGTGATCAAGTAGAAGTGTTGTTAACTGTGGAAGAGATGTTAAATCCAATGGAATACTTCCATTGAAAAAGTTGTGACTAGCATTGAACATCACAACATTCTTCCAAGACGACACTCCATCCGGAATTCTACCAGAAAACTGATTGTAACTAACGGCAACTGTCGAAAGTTTAGGAGACAATCTTTCAGGAAGCTCACCAGTGAACTTGTTCTCACTTAACATAATTGTTGACAAGTTCATAGATGTCCATAAACCATTAGGAATGTTACCAGAAAACTCATTATTCTCAACTCTCAGATACTGTAAACTGCTACAACTACCTAAAGATTTCGGCAACTCGCCACTTAGGCTATTGTCATAAGCAGTTAAACCAACAAACTTTCCATGATAACACAAATTCTGAGGCAACTTTCCTGTGAAACTGTTAGATGCAACCTGAAAAGTTTCAAGTTTTGAGTACCTACCAAAATCTTGAGAAAGAGTACCTGATAAATTGTTTTGAAAAACGATAAAATCAGTCAGAGCAGGCAGTCGACCTATACTTTCCGGTACCTCTCCGGATAGTTGATTCATAAACAAACAGAAATAGTTTAGCTTTTCAAGTTTTCCAAAATCATCTGGTATTTTTCCAGTGAGATTATTCATCGAAAGATCGAAACTCGTTAACTCGGATGCTTCAACCACTTCAGGTATCTCTCCAGAAAGATTATTCTTGTAAAGGTAAAGTATGCTAAGATTCTTCAAACTGAACAAACCATTTGGAATTTTTCCACTTAAAAAATTTCCTGATAAATCCAAATACTCCAAATCCATCATTTCTCCAATTGTTTCAGGAATTTCACCAAACAAGTTAGAGTCATACATATGAAAAACCCTTAACTTCTTCAACTTGGTAATACTAGATGGAAACTTTGTTGTATTAGGAAGCATACTATTTGAAAACATTTTTAAAGTTTCAAGATCTAACAAATCACCAATTTCATCAGAAATAGTACCATTGAATTGACACTGATAAAGTTCAAGACTTTTCAGTTTCTTCAATTTTCCAATACTCATTGGAATATCACCTGAAAAATTGTTCCCACCAAGGCTAAGATGGCGCAAATTCGCCAACCGATCGATGTCATCGGGAATTTTACCGACGAAAAAATTCATTGAGAGATCAAGGTACTCAAGCTTTGAACAATTGTAGAGTGATTTTGGAAACTCATTTGGAATGTAATTAAGTTGAAAATCAATGTGAGTTAGGTTTTTTAGGTCACATAGAAAAGTTGGTAATGTTTGAGTAATGTTTGTGTTAGTCATAGAAAGTGAAGTGATTGAATCATTTTTGCAAATGATTTCTGGCCATGAACAATGATATGAATTTGATAAAGTCCAATGACTTAGGAAAAATGGATTATGAAAATAATTTTTTATTTTCATTAGGGTTTCATGTTCTTGATCATATAATAATTGAGTTTGAGAATTTGCATAGGTGAAAAAGAGAATGAAGATTTGTAATTTGATATATGATTGTGTAGATTTTTTTGTCATTTTTGGTTTGGGTGAGGTTGTTGTTGTTTTTGGTTCACATAAAGAGTGTAAGATTCAATGAAGAGGAGACAAATCTATGTGTAACATGGAAAAGCATCTTTCACTGATAAGTCAAATGATTTTCTTAAAGATTCATACCGTTTTAGTTTATTTAATAATACTACTATATATTTAAACTATGGAAATAATTTTTAGTTGGATTTTATTGTAGGTTGAATTTTAGATTATTAGGATTTTATTTTTATGGAACTCAGAATGATTAAGATGGAAAAATTATATTAGTAGATACAGATTTTATTTATTTGATCTAAATTAATGGTTGAGATAAATTATGTATAGATCTATAATTTGTAGATTTTGTTAAACCAATCGTTTTGATCTATTTATATGAACTAAATATGTTTTGTAGATTACATGTTATAAATGTTTCGATTTGTCTAATAATTTAAATATTATTTATCTAATTTAAATTAGTAGTTGAAATTATTTAAAATTTGATTTATTGATTGTTAAATTTAAATATCTTATCTCAAATAATAGTTAAAATTAATTATTGTGTAATTGCCACATCCAAATGTTCTTTTTTCTCTTAAATTTTCTGCAACCAGTTTGTATTGCATTGAATGTGTGTTGAACGTTAAACAATGATTGGCTTCAATTCCATAGTCTACTTTCAGAATTGGAGTGCCAATTTACATTAAAAAATTTATAGATTTGTGACTCTTATTGAGGTTTACTAACATCTTGCCAAAAAGAATGTCCAAATAAATTACTACTCTTTATTATTATTCTTTTGTCTTTTTTATTTGTTTTACACTTTTTAGTATTTATTTTTCTAAAAAAGTAATATAAATTTAATTTATATACTATCAATATAAAAAAATTTGCAAATAATTAAATATTAAAATGATTACTTTTTAATAAAAATATTAAATTTTTTATAAAATTAATATCTAAAATAATTTTAATAAATAATTATAATGTATTAATATTGTAAAATTTTGATAAGATACCAAATTAGAATGAGACAATTAAAGTCTATTAAATAAAAATTATACACAAAAGCCTTCAAGTTATGGCCTCCAACCTGGTGATACTATCTTTACTCCAAATTTACCTTTTTCTATTATTAAATTAGCAACTAACATTATTATCTTAAACTACTTTGCAATCCACTAGCCCAAAACTTTGACTAAAATCCATGTGTGACAACTGACATAGACATAGTGAAGTTTTGAGACCACATATTAAAATGAAATAATTGCCATAATATATGGTTTCTAGAAAGATGTGAAATCAAATTGCTATTTCTTTTGTCACTTTCTCATTGTTTCAACACATGCTTTATATGGTCAATATAAGACTATAAAGCCCACAGAAAATTTTGGCAATAAATTCACCGAAGCATTTTGTATTTCACGAGGATTTCGTCTAATTATAAATATAAATTAAAATATATTTAATTTATAATTTATATTAAATATATTTTGAATTTTGTTTGTGTTTATAATTAAAGAGTATATATTTATTTATAATATATGATTTGTATTGATTTAAATGAAGTGAATGATTATTTTATTATCGTCTTTGAAGAATTTGATTTCATTAATGTGAAAAGTAAATAAAGTGAATAAATTAATTAATGATAATTAAGTTTAATATAAGAGATTAATCCAAAAATAATGTATTTTCTTAAAAGAAAAGTGTTGAACACTAAGGACTAAAATGTTTTTAAAAGCTACAGAATATTTCTATTTTGTGTAATCTTCGACGAGTGATTTTTGAGCAGGGGCTTGAAGACTATTTAGTTTGTTGGAATTTGAAAAGAAAAAAAAATGATAAAAAATAATTAGGACGATTCTAAAATAGGACATTGGATTTGAAATTTGTTAGAAAACTGAAGAAGAAAAATTATTTTGAGTGTTGCTTATTGATTAGGCTCCCTTGTTAATAAGTATGAAAAAATTAAACTCAAACTTTAAATATATTTTTGATAAGGAAAAAAAATAGGTTCTTTTGTGGAAGTGTAATAAATTTGATTTTTAGAAAAATGTAATATATTTTATTCAACTTACATTTTATGTCTTTTATTTTTATGTGTATCCACCATTTGTAAAGGTTAGTTTTCATTAGTAGAAAATTAGGGATGTATGAATAGCTTCCAACAATGCATGCTTATAAATAGGAGGTTTGAACCAATGTAGAATGTTTTTTTAATGAGAGGAATATAAGCAACACACTTTTTTATCTTTATATATTTTGTAATTGGTTAAAAATCAAAATAGACATAGCTAAATTTACACGAACTAATAATTAGAAAGTGTTGATTTTTCTTACAATAATAAAACTTGTCAAGTTTTTATATTTGTTTGATTGTGTGAAGTAGAGAAGCTTTTTTTAGGAAAGTTCTTTCACGAACTATTATAGATTTTATTAAGAGACTTAACTCTTTTATGAATTAACTTTTATTTATTTTTTTCTCTTGAAATGATAGTCTTTATCACTATAATAATCTTCTACTATTTATTTTCTTTTTCTTTTTTTACATTTGAACTCTCCCTTTCTTAAATTGTTTTTCTTAGCTGCAATCAATTTACCTTCATCTACTCTAAATAATTTTGTTCATTCGGACCAATATAATTTTGTTAGTATTAATATTAACATTCTAGAATTTATAATAAAACTTTTGTATGATTTATCCAAAATCCAACATGAAACTTACTAATTCTATTGCAAATGAATCTAGCTAGCTATCATTGTCATCAATATCTAACTTACACTCTCTTTTTGAATTTCTAAGAAGTGGAACACCGTCATTAACATTATGACCAACAATATTCCTATCTCCATAACCAAACAATTCTCCACAATTGAGCAATACTTCCAAAACCTCTTTCATGGAAGGTCTACTTGATGGAAGTGTTGAAGTACACATAACACCAAGTTTGAAAACTTTACACATTCCATTCAAGTGACTTGATTCCATTACTTCTTTGTCAAGCAACTCTTCTATATTGCTTCCTGCTTGAATGTGGCACCATGACCATTCTGCAAGAGATGAATGCTCGTCACCATAATTAGCTTCTTTACCAGTTGTTAGTTCCAATAGGATAACACCAAAGCTGAACACATCAATTTTTTCACTAACTCGAGTCGTTTGAACATATTCTGCAATTCAAGCATCACAAAAACACATTTAGATCAAATTATGCCAATGAAAAAAGAGACAAAAGAGAAGAGCTAAATATGTTCATTCATGTAATATATATATATATATATATATATTAGGTTCCTATAGTATATGTCCTTCTGAAAAATGATCTATTAATCTGCTAATAAGTCATTTAATAAAAGTTTCACCTATCACATTATTATGAAAGACTAGATTGACCCGTTCTGCCATAAGTACATTCATATTTTGTATAATCATGTTAGCATGTAAATTTACAAAATAAATTCTGAGTTCTAAAATGAATTCCATTTATCTATCTTAACATAAATGCTAGAAAGCATGCAAAAAAACAATGATTTTAGAAGGATGAAAGAAATTTTTTAGAGAGACTAAACATAGTAATTTCATATACTTCTAGGACCGTAAACTAAAGAAAAAAAATTAAACAGTCAAAGTTTGATCCCAAAATATAAAAGGCATTGTCACTATAGTTTGTGAATATATCAAAATTACAAAACATGTCTTCAAATGTCACTTTTGTTCATAATTTTATGGACCAAATTGACTAACAAAATACACATTTGGAGATTAAACTAACTAACATAAGATACATTCAAGAACTATAATGAGTAACATAAGATATATTTATGGATGGGTTTGTAATTTTGATACAATCAAGTACTATTGTGTAAGTTTACTTTTTTCATGTCCAAATTGACTGTTTTCTTATTATAGGGAGAAAAAGGACAATATTAACTAAGATATATATTTGTTAGCAAGAAAAACAAAAGGGATTGGAATGTCATTAATTTCACCTGGAGCCATATAGCCAAATGATCCAATGACAGCTGACATGGTAGCAAGTTCACCAGGCTTTATCAACATCCTAGCAAGACCAAAATCAGCAACTTTTGCATTGAATTGAGAATCCAAAAGTATGTTACTTGTTTTCACATCTCTATGAACAACAGGTGGTGAACATTCATGATGCATGTAGCTCAAACCTTGAGCTATCCCAATAGCTATTTGCAATCTCTTTGTCCAATCAAGAACAACATGATGAACTGAACTTGAAACATTTGAAGATTTCATACTCTTCTTGCGCAGCCATCTATCAAGGCTACGGTTTTCGACATATTCATACACAAGAAGCATTGTATCCTCATTAGAGATGCAACATAATAATTTAACAACGTTTCGATGTCGAATGCTGCTCAATATTTTAACCTCGGTGTGAAATGACTTCTCGAGATTATGGTCTAGTTTTTTTTTTTCCCAAATTTTTTTTACAGCTACATAGCTTAATCCATCAACAGCAACTCTATAAACTTTTCCATATCCACCACTTCCAATAACATTATTTTCTGTCATTGAGGATACTATATCTGATTCTGTGAAATTTAGCCTTTGAAATGAAGTGAGTTTCCATGAGTAATCATCCGAACCTCGCTTTCTTTTACTGTAAATTTTGATAATAATGAATGATAACAACAAAGCAACTAAAGTGGAAACTACCACTAAGATTATAATCAAAGTAGGAGATAAAGACGAGTCTTTGCTTTGACCTTGAGTTTTAGAATTGCAAAGAGTAAGGCTAAGTACTTCTGTATCAGCACATAGACCAGAATTGTTCAAAAAACTTCTATCATATGCTGAATTTTCAAATTCACTAGGAACTCTACCTGTCAAATGATTGGATGATAGATTGAGAACTGTGATTCTAGGAAGTGTAGAAGGTATTTGACCAGAGAATTGATTTTCTGAAACATCAAGAACACCAAGGGAAGGTAAATGACCAATAGAAACTGGTATTTCTCCATTGAGTTGGTTTTGGCTCAAATTTAGAAACACTAAGGACTTCCATGATAATACATCAAATGGAAGTGACCCTTTGAGCTGATTTTGATCAAGCAACAGTTTTTCTAGCTTAAAAAGATTTGTTAGCTCTTGAGGAATACTTCCATTAAGAAAATTTTTACTAGCTATAAACTCAACAACATTAGTCCAAGAAGATACACCATTTGGAATTTCACCATAAAACTGATTGTAACTTATGTCAAAAAGTGTAATGCTTGAAGACAAATTTTGAGGTAGTTCACCAATGAATTTATTATGACTTACCATGAAATCCACCAAATTAATATTCCAAAGACCACTAGGAATTTTGCCATAAAATTCATTATTGTAAACTTTCAACTTCACAAGGCTGCTACAATTTCCAAGTGATTCTGGCAACTCACCACTTAAGTGATTTTCATAAACAGCTAAATTAAGTAACTCACCGTGATAGCACAAATTTTCCGGTAACCTTCCACTAAAACTGTTTGAAGAAATAAGAAAAGTTCCTAGCTTTGAGTAAAGGCCAAAATCAGAAGGAAGAGTACCTGACAAATTGTTCATAAAGACCTTAAAATCTATCAAAGATGGAAGGCTACCTATGCTTTGTGGTATCTTGCCTGACAAGTTATTCATAGATAAAGCTAAGCCTGTTAACGTTTGCAGCTTTCCAAAATCATCTGGAATTTTTCCTGTAAGACTGTTCCTCGTAAGATCAATGATAGTCAAATTCAACGCTTCAACCAAACTAGGTATCTCTCCAGAAAGATTGTTTCTCGAAAGAAACAATATGGAAAGATTCCTCAGCATGAACAAACCACTAGGAATTTTTCCAGTTAAACCATTTTGTGAAACATCAAGTTTCTCCAAAGAAACCATTTTTCCCATTGGTTCAGGCATTTCACCAAACAGATTACAGTCATACATATAAAACACCTTCAATTTAGTCAACTTGGTCCAATTCATTGGCAACTTAGAAGGCAAAAACATTGAATTTGATGACAAATCCAATGTTTCAAGATTCAACAAGTTTCCAATCTCATCAGGGTAAATTCCATTAAATAAACAAGCTTGAAGTGCAAGAAACCTCAATTCTTTCATCCTTCCAATACTTTTAGGAATATCACCAGTTAAATTATTGTAACTAAGATTAAGGTACTTCAAATTAGAAAAAGTGAAAATTTCATCAGGAATTTTACCAATAAAATTGTTCATTGACAAATCAAGATACTCCAATTTTGAACAATTGTTGAGATATGTTGGGAACATTCCAGGTATGAAATTGTTGTTGAAATCAACATGTGTTAGGTTTTTGAGATCACATATGAAAGGTGGTATGGTTTGATTTATGTTGATGTCAAAAAGATTTAGTTGTGTGATTGAACCATTGGTGCAAATGATTCCTTGCCAAGAACAATGAGAAGTGTTTGATGAAATCCAATGAGTTAGACTTGATGGATTTTCAAAGTGTTGTTTTAACTTCATTAGGGTTTCATGTTCTTCATCATGAAGATTGTAATGAGATTGAGATTTTGCATGGGTTAGAATGATGAGAAAAATTGTTCGAAGATAGTGAAATGAAAAAATATTTGATTTTTTCATTTGGCTTTTGAGATTTTTTTTTTTTTAGGGTTTCTAGTTATTGCATTGAAAAGAAGATGAATTTGCAAAGAAAAGAAGATGAATTTGAAAAGAGGAAGGAAAATGGTTTTTGTAATTTGTAATGTTTATGCAATGAAGTGTTTGACTTTGAAAATAATTTTATATCCAAATTCGATAAAGATAAATTTGACTTTGAAAAAGATGAGAATTGTTGGTTAGTTAAAAATCAAAATAATTTTATATTCAAATTTGGTGGGTAATAGAGTCAAAAGACCAATCCTTTTTATGGAATGTGTGACATAGGTTGTTTAGATCACCAAAGTTTGAATATTGATGATATTTAAAGGGTTGGTTAAAAATTCACACAAAAGAAAGTTTAGATAAAGGGTTTGATTAGAAGATAAAATGAATTTAAAATATATAATTTATTTTAAGTTAAAATTGTTTAATGTATATTTCATTGACGTGTAATTTGGTGAAATTAGTGTAGCACTATTATAATTTTACTGAAATCACAATATATTATTCAATATAGAATTAAAGGTTTTTGTGTCAGTCATTTTAATATAACATTATTTTTTAAATAAAATAATAAGTTTTTAAAAAAAGAATGTTGTAAGAATTAAACCACCCTAAAACAGATAAGAACAAGTTAAAAATCCATCAAAACTTGTAGTGTGAAAACTTTGGTCAAATTGACCAACCGTAAGGTACGTTTCAAATTTTGCAATGGTTTAAAAATATAAAAAAGGTAGTTATAGAATGTACGGAATTATGAAATAGTTAAAAGACGAATTAGTTGGATAATTAAGAGTATGAATTTTAATTGAAATTATTTTTATTAAACTTTACTTATTTATTTTTGTCAATTATATATTATCGGGCGCCATAGAACAAAAGAGTTAAAAAAAAATATTTAAGATAAAAAATAAAAATATAATACTATTTTATCATTATTATTAGTGACATAATATTTATTTTGATTAAAAAAATATAAATAAACGAAAGATAATATTGTTTTTATTAAATTAGATGATGTAACTAAAAATAAATTAAAATTGTTATAATACACTAAAAAAAATCTCACGTAATTTGAGAATCGAGATAAAGAATTTATAAATTACACTCACATATCTCTACTTACTAAATTACCTTATATCAAAATCAAAAATCAAAATTATAAGATCTTACACAAAACTCAAAATAAAAAAATTATTATTTTAATACAACAAAAAATCTTATATTCAAGTAAAAGATAAAAATTACGTACAATTCATAAAACCAGACAATACTTAAAAAAATTAGCTTATAGCCTGCGCGCTACGCGGATATTAATTAATTTTATAAGTTTTGTAAATAATATTTTATGTATTATAGATATAGTTGTTTTATAACATTGCTTTATTGATTTGTAATAATTGAATATGATTATGAAAATTAAAATGAGAGAAAATTATGTTTATCACAATCTTCTAATTTAATTTTTAAAATATTTTATAAAATTCATATGATAATTTATTATATAGGATAATTGTTTCACTCATTGTATTGTGGTTGTTAATTTATTTTTCAACATATAATGGTACTTGCATTTATTTGATAAAATAAAATATAAAATACAAACCAAAAAATAAGACGTAAAAATTTAAAAATATGACTGACTATTTAATATTT
>JBBPBT010000899.1:5065185-5096241 GCA_037974875.1 Cicer bijugum | reverse complement strand
TGATTAGTCGGTTTTTTTTTTTTTTTTGAATTTAATGATTAATAATATAAATCATTACCATTGGTAACTGACTAATAATATAAATTTATTATAAAATAATTTGATAATAATATAAATTATAAATTATAAATTATAAATTATTATCAAATTGTAAAATAATTTATGAATTATAAATAATTACAAAATAATTTTATAATTTATAAATATATTATAAAATAATATTATCAAATAGATTTTGGAGGTATGAAAGAAATTGTGAAAGAAAGAGGAAAAATAGAGTAGGATTAAAGGAGATTAGGTATTGAGAGTATGATTGAGATGAGAGAAAGGAGGAGAGGCTGATGTGGAAAATATTTGTATAGGTGGCATTCGAGTGTGATGTGACATTTGGGTCGGGGGTCTGTTTTAAATATATATAATAGATAATAGATGATTTGGGGGTCTGTTTTAAATATAATTGTCTATTGTCTATGAAAAGAGGATTAAATAAAGAACATTTATATCGATATTTATGAGTGATTAATCGTTTTTTTTATTGAATTTAAATATTAATAATATAAATTGTTACTATTGGTAAATAACTAATAATATTATAAAATAATTTATAAATTTATAAAATAACTTATAAAATAATTTGATAATAATATAATTTATAAATTATTATCAAATTGTAAAATAATTTATAAATTAAAAATATTATAAATAATTGTAAAATAATTTTATAATTTATAAATTTATTATAAAATAATATTATCAAATAGATTTTGGAGATATGAAAGAAATTGTGGAAGAAAGAGGAAAAATAAAGTATAATTAAAGGAGATTAAGTATTGAGTGCATGATTGAGAGGGGAGAAAGGAGAAAGGAGGAAAGGTCCACGTCAGCTTTTTTAACTGATATGAAAAATATTTGTATATGTGACATTCGAGTAGAAGGTGGCATTTGAGAGTCTATTTTAAATATATATATAATCGATATAGTTTGAGAAGAAAAACAAAAACTAATGTGACACTTTTTGTTTTAGACAATTTTTTTTTTCTTTCAAGTGTCACGAATATCATAGCAATAAGTGAGAGCAACTAAAGGAAAAGTCATAAACCACGTATACCAAATCGACTTCATATGTAGAAGACAATGTCCTAGAATCTTAACACAAAAATAGTTGGTTGTTATCATAATTATGCATGGTCCACACACCTCACATGAAATACATTTTCCTATTAGACTGCTTTATGCTTTTGACTTTTGACTTTTCAATGGCAACTTAACGGCAACAAGGGTACAAAAAGACATACAAGTAATGGTGTCATTTAACTATCTTCACTTAATTTGAAAGCTACATATAGGGTTCCATTGGAAACTTAAATGATATTATGCACAACTTTGGACTTAAATTGGAAACTTTCTTGGTGAATTAAGTGAACTTTGTTGATGATGCACAAAAATATTATAGTTTCATTGCTTCTGTTTATATATATTATTTTTGGATCAAAATTTATGCGATTTAAAAATATTGTATTCATCATGTCAATAATATAGATTGTTTGATTCAAATTAAATATTTTAAATTTAAATTTCAATAAATAAATAATTATTATTATAAATTGATGATAAAATTTAATGGATGAGATTCTCCTAAAATATTTTAGTAATTAGTATTATATTGGATTGTTAAGAAAAGCATTATAGTAGAAATCTTGACAGAGTTTTTTTATTTACGTAGAAGCGGAAATATATGTGATATTTCTTGAATTGATAAGTATTTTTTTTTTTAGTATGAGATTTCATTATTCTAAAGTAAAAAGTAATTTTTAATATAAAAATGTATCAAATCCTCAAAACAAGGAACAAATTCTAAACATATTCTTAGCAGAAATTTAAATTATATATTTTAATTGTATATTGTTTTAAATTTTAAATTTTAAATTTTTTTAAATTTAAATATAAATCTAAATAAAAATTCTAAAAATATTTACGCATATTATTTATTCTCAACAAATCTATCACAACACTTACCTTTATGTTATATAAAATAAAATTGAAAAGAGTATTGAAACATGAACCAATAAAAGATGGATGAAAAAAACATGAACAAAAGTCGATGAATTCTTTATACCAATAACATAATTACCAAAAAACCATTGGACAAGTTCCATTAGTTTCTTAATCGGTATCACTATCAACAACATCCAACCTACTATCCCTTTTTGAATTCTTAAGAAAGGGAACAACATCATATTCCTCAACATTTCTTTGTCCAAACACAAGCCCTCCTTCACATCTAAGCAATATGTGTACCACCTCTTTCATGGAAGGTCTACTAGAAGGAAGTGTAGTAGTACACATTATACCAAGTTTGAAAATGCTGCACATTTCATCCAAGTAACTTGGTTCCACAAAATCTTTGTCTAAAAGCTCTTCTATATTGCTTCCTTCATGAACATGGCTCCATGACCATTCTACAAGTGATGAGTGTTCATCACCATAAGTAGCTTCTTTACCAGTTGTTAGTTCCAATAGGATAACACCAAAGCTAAACACATCAATCTTTTCATTGACTCGAGTTGTTTGAACATATTCTGAAATTCAAGCATCACAAAAACACATTTAGATCAAACTTATTCCAATCAAAAAAATAGATTAAGGTTTAAATATGATTTTGGTCCATATAGATTTTTTTTGTTTGAATTCATTCTTTGCAAATTCAAAATACGTTACTTTTAGTCTTTAACGTGCTACATGATCTAATAAATTGACATAAAAAAACACATTTAGATCAAACTTATTCTAATAGAAAAAAATAGATTAATTCTAATGCACTTTCATAACAAAACTTTTTACATCATATTTTGTATGACTTTAAAGATAAGTATAATTAAAATCAAACATCTTTGGTGATCTCACGATTATTGACATTGTAAAATCATGCATATAAATCTATTTTAATTAACTTATTTAAACGTATCTATTGATATAATCACTTACAAGTCTACGTGGAAGAGATTACATAAAGATTTTATGACATGTACTTATAAACTATTTTCAACTAATTTTCATAAATTACCCTTATGAAAATAGCTTATAACTTGCATAAAAACCGTTTGACTTTATTTTATCTTGTGTCAGAAAAATAGTTTATATATAATCATTTATATTATAACTGATAAGTGCCTATTATGCTATCAGTTCAGTTATGAAATAAGTTATTTATAAAGAATATATTTGTTACTAAGAAAGAACTGAAGAATTTGCATATGTTGTTGATTTTTCACCTGGAGCCATATAACCAAATGATCCAATAACAGATGACATGGTGTTAAATTGTCCTGGCTTCATCAACAACTTAGCCAAACCAAAATCAGCAACTTTTGCATTGAACTCAGAATCCAAAAGAATGTTGCTTGTTTTTATATCGCGATGAACAATCGGAGGCGAGCAATCATGATGCATATAGCACAAACCATGAGCAACACCAATGGCTATTTTCAATCTCTTAGGCCAATCAAGGACAACATGTCGACGAGCCGAACCCGACATAACTGATGATTTATTCTTGTTGTGCAGCCACTTGTCTAGGCTACTGTTTTCCAAATAGTCATACACAAGCATCATTGAATCATCATTTGAGATACAACACAACAACTTCACAATGTTTCGATGTCGAATGCTGCTCAATATTTTAACTTCTGCATGAAATGAACTTTCAAGCTTTTGCCTTATTTTTCTGTTACTCATCATTTTTTTCACAGCAACATTGCTTGAACCATCAACCAGAACTTGGTATACGGTTCCAAATCCACCACTGCCAATGATATTTTGTTCTGTCAATGAGGACACTATGTTTGATACTGTGAAGTTCAGCTTTTGAAATGAAATGAGCTTCCATGAATTGTCCAATGCTTGTTTTCTTTTTGTCAAAAGTTTGATAAACATGAATGATGCTAACCAAGCCAACAAGAAAGCTACCACAATTAGGCCAATGATCAAACCAACAGACCAAGGTGAGGTTTTTGTTGGCTTTTCAAGGCCAAAATTGCAAAGGGTGAGACTAAGTTCTTTTGTATAAGCACATAAACCAGAATTGTTCAAAAAGCTTCTATCAAAAGCTGAATTTTCAAATTCACTAGGAACTCTACCTGTCAAATTATTGGAAGATAGATTAAGATTGGTGATTCTAGGAGGTATAGAAGGTATTTGGCCAGAGAATTGATTTTGTGACAGATCAAGAACACTAAGGGAAGGTAAATGACCAATTGAATTTGGAATTTCTCCAAAAAGTTGGTTTTGGCTCAAATTTAGAGTCACTAAGGACTTCCATGATATTACATCAAATGGAAGTGACCCTTTGAGCTGATTTTGATCAAGCAACAATCTTTCTAGCTTAAAAAGATTTGTTAGCTCTTGAAGAACACTTCCATTAAGAAAATTTTTGCTAGCTATAAACTCAACAACATTAGTCCATGAAGAAACTCCATTTGGAATTCTACCATAAAACTGATTGTAACTTATGTCAAAAAGTGAAACATTTGAAGACAAATTTTGAGGAAGCTCACCACTGAACTTATTATGACTTATCATGAAAGTAACCAAATTATTAGTACTCCAAAGACCACTTGGAATTTTACCATAAAACTCATTTTTGTAAATTTTCAGCTCCACAAGGCTACTACAATTTCCAAGTGATTTTGGCAACTCACCACTTAAGTGATTTTCATAAACGTTTAAACTATGTAACTTACCATGATAACACAAATTATCAGGTAACCTTCCATTAAAACTGTTGGTTGCAATATGAAAATATTCAAGCTTTGAGTAAAGACCAAAATCATTAGGAAGTGTACCTGAAAGTTTGTTCTTGAAGACACTAAAACCTATTAGAGATGGAAGATTTCCTATGCTTTGTGGAATCTCTCCTGACAAATTGTTCATGAACAAATCTAACCATGTTAACTTTTTCAGCTTACTAAAATCATTTGGTATTTTTCCTGTAAGATTATTCTCAGCGAGATCAATTTCTATCAAATTCATTGCTTCAACAAAACTTGGTATCTCACCATAGAAACTATTTCTATCAAGGTATACTATGCTAAGATTCTTTAGCATAAACAAACCACTAGGAATATTTCCAGTTAAATTATTTTCTGATATATCCAAATACTCCAATGCAACCATTTCTCCAATATCTTCAGGTATTTCACCTACCAAATTTGAACCAAACATATGAAAAACCTTCAATTTTTTCAACTTGGTCAAATTCATTGGCAACTTAGAAGGCAAAAACATGTTGTTTGATGACAAATCCAATGTTTCAAGATTCAATAAGTTTCCAATCTCATAAGGGAAGGTTCCATTGAACAAACAATATTGAAGTGCAAGAAATCTCAATTCTTTCATCCTTCCAATACTAGAAGGAATGTCTCCACTAAAATTTGTTGCACCAAGGCTGAGATATTGCAAATTAACCAAACTATGAATATCATAAGGAATTTCACCAACCAAGTTGTTCATTGACAAGTCAAGATACTTCAACTTGGAACACTTGTATAAATTTTTTGGAAACTCACCAGGAATTAAATTCTTGTGGAAATCAACATGTGTGAGGTTTTTAAGGTCACATAGGAAAAAGGGTATAGTTTGTGTTATGTTGGAGTTGACTAAAGTCAACCCTGTGACAGAACCACTTGTGCAAGTTATCTCTGGCCAAGAACAGTAAGAGGTGTTTGATGTGTTCCAATGAGTAAGAAAAGATGGATTTTGTAGGTGGAACTTTATCTTCAATAAGATTAAATGTTCTTCAACATCAAAATGATATTGAGACTTGCAATGATTTGCATGGCTTAAAATTAGAAACATGGCTACATGAAAGTAAAGTGAAAATTTGACTAATACTGTCATGTGTGTGTTTTGAGTTTGTTTTTTTGTAGTTCAAATTTCAAGAGGAGTTGAATATGCTAAGAAGGGTGGGTGGAGAAGTGTTTCACTAGCTTAAAATTATTTGCTTGGTTGGAAACTTGGACACTCTTCATTTCTCAATGTAAGCATGTGGATAAGAGACTGTACTATTTTGTGCATGTTTTGATTATGCGGTGATAAAAAGTGATTTTGAATTAATTGATTTAGTAAAATGATTTTTTTTAAAGTGATTTGAATGAGAAATGGTTTATATTTAAATACATTTACGTAACAATAAATTTTAATGTAAAATAACATTTAAATTCAAGCGTCTCGTGGTTGATTTGTAAAACAAATAGATATTCAATATATTTTGAAGGAGAAAAGATTACCTTCACCAATAGTTTATGCTTTAGATAAATTAATTAATTATTAGAAACCAACATCCATTAATTAATTACATCATACATCACACTTGTCATTGCTAATTATACTTTAATGTGGACTGAGTTATAATGTAAGTCAACCCGTCAAAATCCATTCATTACAAGCACATCTTTAATATCTATGATGCGATGATTTTTTTTTTTCTTAACTTAATGGATTTCAAGGAAAAGAAACAGGTAATTTGGAATTTGACGGCAAATAATCGTAGGTATCTCGATCGGTGAACTGAACAACGCCAAGAGTGTTAAAAAAGAGGTTATGAATTCAATCTTAAAAAACTAAGATAACTATTAATTTTTAATATTTGTTTATAAAAAAAATCATATATAAGATCAAACGGAAAATATTTTACTTAGAATTTACATAACAATCATAGTAGATATGATTCTCTTCGGTAATATTCATGTTTGTATTTTCTAGCCATGCAGCACACCTTTGTTGAAAACTAGACCTTTGGAAATTGGCATAACACCATATCAACATCGCTGGAGACAATTAGTGGTACCCCAGTGGAAGACATTGACAATTATGGTCTACAAAAGGAATCAGTGCCTCTCAACGTCACGCAGTCACACTCACCTGTGAAAACCACTAATGATAAAATACAACTTTTTAATGCAAAACTTTCATTTTTATTCCTTAATTAAGTGGTTAAGTGCCCTAAAGACACTTTTTAACAAAAAGTAAAATAAATGCCAAAACCACGCAACCTGTGCCTGAAGTCCTGTACGTGGACAATATCTTGGTTAATAACATTTTAATTCCTCCTACTCAATAAGATAGTGAGATAAAAATTACAGTACTTACATGTCAAAGAAATGATGCTCATTAATGCTAACTTGTGTCCCTGACCTATTTTTTCCAATAAACTAATGATCTAGTGAAGAATTGAAATGAAACCAATTGTTGTCATGGAGTAAACAGTAGAAACATAATAAATGTGCAGAAATTGAATGAACAAGACATAAACTACATCAAAGAATTCAGAGTCATTAGCCTCCACCAGCATAAACAACAACCAAGTCAACTACCTAATAAACTCTTCGAACATCTTCAATGCTACCAATCTATCTATTACTAGTAATACCAATTATGCATAATCATACTGGAAAGACACATCCAACAAATCCCATATTGTGACGAAAAACCTACAAGACCTAATGGATTCAGCAGTAAAGAAGTGATCAAGAGTTTTGCTGCACTAAATATTAGCCTTCAAATCAGGAGACAGGACAGCCTTAACACAATGGTAAGAGATGTTGTTGTGTTAATTGGAAGGTCACAAGTGATTCATGAAATCAACATCATGCAAATATAAGATATGACTGCTACAAAATAGTAGATCCTCACTGGGTTCAATTCAATCTGTCTTTCTTTGAACCCCAAATTTCAGTCATTTTACAGCACCATATCGCGTTCTACAAAATATTAAGGTATAGGTCAATGTCTTATGTCAATTGCCAACCAAATGAACATTGCAAAACACAACCTCTCTAGTCTCACATATCATCTATCTAACTACTCTCCCATATCTTCTTAACATCATATGTTTCATATTTGACTCTAAAGCGAACAACTACCCCTTAAGTTTAAGATAGGTAAGATCATTAAATCAACCATTGATGAAAAAATTAATACTAGTTGATGTCACACACACACATATAACAAATCGAGAGTAAGTGTTGGGTAAAAAACGAACATGAAGATAAAATAAGCGTCGGAGAAATGCAAATGTTATGTTGGATGTGTGGAAAGACTTGACAAGATAGGGAGTTTGGGTAACACCTATAGTAGAAAGATGGTAGAAGCTAAGCTTAAGTGGTTTGGACATGAAGAGAGGAGACCTATAGCTTTTGTCATGAAGAGAGTAAATCAATTGAAGGGTGGTTAAATTGCTAGAGGAAGGGGAAAGCCTAGGAAAACTATAAGAGAAACTATTAGAAAATACCTAGAGATTAGTAAATTGGAAAGAGACATGCTATATGATGCAATGTTATAGCATCATTTGATCCAAGTAGTCGACCCAACTTAGTGGGATAAGACTTGTTTGTTGTTGTTGTTGTTGTAATTATATCATTTCACTATCAAATCCAGAGAAAACAAATCCATAAATTTTCATACATAAGTTCAAGGATTATGTTTGCAACATTTACTTGGCAGGGAAGCTGTGATTTCATTATTCTTATGAACCACATTCACCACAAATTCATTCAAGTAACAAATAATAAAATTCAAGCAATTAGACATCACACATAAGAAATATCACAATATATCACCATATGCAGTAAAAAGAGGCATTTAATTTAAACACACTGTAATTAAACCACTAGTAATCTAGTATACTTACACTAATTAGAACAAAATTAAAAAAAGCATTGTAATGAAAGTATACTACTACACTTGTTTGTTACACATCATTATTGTTTGAATTTAAATAGAATTAACCATGTAACTAATATAAGGCATAATAGAAAACCAATAAATCAACGATCACTAATAGAGGTTCAAAACAAACCCCTAATTTTTTCAATTTCAATTCAAATTTCAAAACAAGAACAAAACTACCTCAAAAACCAAACCCTAATTTCACTTGTACTCAAATTTAGGCACAGGAGGAGCATCAAAACTTTCAAGAATCTTCACCTCACTTCCCCCATCCCTCTCTTCTTCCTTCGCTCCACCAAAAAATCCACCAAACCACGACTTCCCGACGCCGCCGTTGTTATTCGCCTCCAATTCTTGCGGCGGCATATCCTCCATCAAAATCGGCAAAGGCTGTTGTGCACTAAGAAACTTATTAAGCGCGATTCCAGCGCCTTCAATAAGCGCAAGAAGAACACCGCCGAACGCCGCGGCCCTCGCCGAAGCACCAAAACCCTGACGCATGGAAAGAAAACCACCGGTAGCAGCACCGGCAACGATCGAATTCCATGGATCTTCTTTCTGACGAACGTAAACCATAGTACAATCGAAAGACGAGAAAAGCCCACCCCAAACGGCGAAACTACCGCCGATTCGTGGTGCGTTGAGGCGAACAGCTTGTGTCGCGCCGATTAAACGGTCACCTTTAGGGGAATTGTAGAGACCTTTGAGGAAGTGAAAAGCGGAGCCGCCGACGGATCCCATACCGAAGGCACCGCCGATGTCGTCTAGGATGCGATCGGGACATGGTTCTCTGGAAGTTTCCGGTGTTCCCATCTTTTATCAAAACGGTGTGTCGTTTAATTAGGGTTTGGTCTTTGAGTGAAAGAGGAGAATGGTGTGTGAGTTGGGGTTTCTCTCTGTGTATGTATGAGAAACTATTAAAAAGTTGTTAATAAGATTTATGAATTATTTATGTGATGTGAAAAGCTGGGGAAAAAAGATTTTAATGTTTTTATTTACCGTTAAAACAAAAAATTTATTTAGATTTTCTTTTTATTTAAATTTTATTGGATATGCATTTAGTGTGTAAAATAATTTTATTTAATAAGAAATAACTATTACAAAAGAGGATTTAAAGGCCTAAAAAAGAGAAACATGCGACCAATTTTAAAATATCTTTGGATTTGGTAAAATATAAAATATTCGATAGATGTTGATGGAAATTTAATTTTTTTATTTGTGTAAAAAAAAGAATTTAAAGACTAAAAGAAAAAGGAACATAAAAATAATTAACAAGTAACTAATAATAAGTCTATGGAAGAAGACCTTATAATTATTATTAACTAAACTGTCTTCAATTCATTTGAAAAATAGTTGGGATAATGAAAAGATAAATGTTGTTTAAAATATATTATAATTTGCTAGTTAGTCTCTACATCGATATATTTCACGTCGTGTATCATTGAATTTGATATGACAATTATGTTGAGCTACCTTTTTAATTCTACAAATTAAGGATGGAAAGCATTTTTTTTTTAATACTATGCTTTTGAAAAAAAAATACACAAATACCCTAATTTCAAATTAATCTACCAAGAAGCAATGCAACATCTTCTAATGTTATGGTACATTCACCCGTTGGAAGATGAAACGTGTGCGTTTCAAGTCTCCATATTTCAACTAAAACAATAATAACTGAATTATCTATTTTATAACTTTCTATTTGTGATACGTTACCAAACACGACTTCATTCAACAATGGAATTATTAAAGAATTTGAAACACAAAACACTTATTCTTTTCAAAATTATGAATCTTATCAGCCCAATCCATACTAACCCGAACCATACTTTGACCAGGCCGAAACATCTGAACCTGAACCATCTCAATCTGAACCATATATTCCACTAGGTGATATGGCCGAATTTAATCAACAAGAAATAAGTGAAGATAGTGAAGAAGAAACATACTTTGATGAAGACGAGGACGACGAATGTGACAACGACAATGGTGACGATCTAGAGCCAACATACGATCCAACATTCCATATGCGTAATCTAAATTTGGATTATACTTACCAATCCTCCGAATTTGATATGCCACTTAATGAACCACCTCCATTAGATGCATCTCTTGAGATTAGAATGAAGTTTAATAGCAAACCAGATTGTCAACTTGCAATTAAGCATTATCACATAAAACACTCCCTCAATTATCGTGTAGTGAAATCTGATCAATACAAGTATGTAATTAAATGTGTGAATCTACAATGCTTGTTCAAATGCAAAGCTTCGTTAAGTCAAAAAATTAAGCAACGGGTGATTGGTCGTTTGAAAAAGCCCTACAATTCCGCAAATTCTTCTATTTCGCAGGATCATATCAAGCTTGACTCTAACATCATATGCGAAAGCATAAAGTTGCTTTTCAAAGCTGACCCATCAATTAAAGTGAAGGTGATCATTGCATATATTCTGGAACGATACAACTATACAATCACCTATAGAAAGACATGGATGGCAAAGAACAAAGTTATCGAAACGATTTATGGGAACTGGGAAAAGTCTTACAATGACCTTCCAAGGTGGTTGTTGACTATGCAAAAATTTCTTCCAGGACCTATTATGGAAATGGAAGTATCAGTTGCATATTCTGATAATACTCTATTACAGTGGTAAAAAAATTTCAAACAATTATTCTGTGCTTTCCCTCTGTGCATATCTGGGTTTAAATTTTATAAACCATTCATCTCAGTGGATGGAACTTAGTTGTACGGAAAGTACAAGGGGACTCTTTTGCTTGTTGTTGCACAAGATGGAAACAAAAATACAATTTCCATTGCTTATGACTTGTGGAAGGTGAGACAGGGGGTGCTTGGAGCTTTTTTTTTGAAAAATCTAAGAAGGTATATAACACCTCAAGTCGACATTTGTTTGATTTCAGATAGACACGAATCTTTTAAGAGTGCTTATAATAATCCAAATAATGGTTGACATGATCCTTCGTCAACACATGTGTACTGCATCCGACGCATTGCACAAAATTTAATGAGAGAGTTCAAGGACAAGGGACTTCAAAGAAAACTTGTTTGTATGAGTAATGATCTAATTCTTCTTAGTATATTTTCCATTTATCACTTTATCATATTTGATAATTTTTACATCATTTCTTACAGGATATGCATTAAATGAGCCATCATTCAAGTATTACCGCAATGAAATCAAGATGGAAAATCCAGAGGCTTTAACATGGATTGATAATATCCCCCCAGAACAATGGACTATGGCTTATTCTCAAGGTCGACGATGGGGACACATGACAACAAACGTTTCCGAGTCCATCAATGCAATGCTCAAGGGTACACGCAATCTCTCAATCACTGCTTTGGTACAATCAACATATTATATATTGAGAGTTTTATATGCAGAAATGGGACAACAACATCAGACATCATTAGCTTTTGGTCGAGTATACACAGACGATTGCATGGACAAGATTAAATGTGAAATTCCTAAATCTAATTCTCATCAAGTCATGCAATTCGACCGAAATCATTATTCTTTCATGGTGCATTAAACAGTAAACCCAAGAGAGGTTTCAAAGTCAACCTTCAAAGAAAATGGTGTGATTGTGGAAAATTTCAAACTATACATGTTCCTTGTTCACATGTCATAGCTGCATGTTCTTATGCTCGTCAAAACTATTTAGTGCTTATATCTGACGTGTACAAGGTTGTTAATGTATTTAACATCTACAAGAAGAGTTTCCACCTATACCTAATGAAGGATATTGGCCCACATATGAAGGTGAAACATTGTATCGCAATCCTCAAATGCGGAGAATTAAAAAAGGTCGTCCAAATAGTACCTGTATTAGAATTGAAATGGACTTTAAAGAAAAAGTACCGAGAAAATGTGGATTATGTCGATTAACTGGCCACACTCGAAAACATTGTCCAAATGTTACAGCCATCTCTAGTCAATTATCCTAATTTCTATTTGTGTAGTTTTATCGTAATTTAAATTTGCTATTAATGTAATTTTATGAATTATGTTAATTATAATTATATATATATATATATATTATTTTTGTTATTTCAATAAAAATTGAAATAAATGTTTTTTTAAAAAAAACCTTTGGGAAATCGGTATTTCGAACTTGGACTTCCTAAAATTTTATCGTAATTTAAAATTTTTATTTATCTACTTTCATGAATTATATATATATATATATATATTACTTTTGTTATTCTAATAAAAATTTAAATAATTTAAAAAAAAACCTTTGAAGAATCGGCATTTCGAACTTAGGTTTCTTAAAATTTTATCGTAATTTAAAATTTCTATTTATCTATTTTTATGAATTATATATATATATATATATATATATATATATTTGGAACTTGGATTTAATAATTTTTTTCGTAATTTAAATTTTTATTTATTTATTTTTTATGTATTTTTATGAATTATATATATAATTCCACTACAAATAAAAAAAAATTGATTTTTTTTGTTTTTAAAAAAACCAAGTGGGTAGTCGCCATTTGGAACTTGGACTTCCTTAAGGAAGTTGTCATTCCAAATGGCGACTTGTATCGTTGAAAAAAAAAAGAGGCATTTTGATAGATTAATTTAAAATGAGATATTTGTATTTTTTTTTAAAAAAAAAACAGGGTATTAAAAAAAAACCACATATCTATCAAGATTTTAGAGTCACTCTCGACCACTAGGTTTGTAATCCTCTTTACCAAACTAACTTAAACTCATGCAATATTGTCAACATCTCAACAGTGAGAGCATTATACATACCAATTTTTCACGCATACTCCTTAATCCAATTTCTCAAAAAAGATTTCCACGTTTAGTAATAGATGTAGAACTCTTGTAAGTACCATTACAATTGAGTTTGATCTAATTATCATTTGACTGGCTCCATTGAACATGCATGATCTCTTATCTCAACATATTTACATTATTCTTCACATGGTTGCCATTCTCAATCTCTTTCATAATATGCAAGATCGTTTTGGTTGGGTTGTTTGGATGCTTAAATCTTTTCGGTTTTCACGCACTGCCATATTTTAAGTAAGCTATTTGCGATGGAAACAAAACTAAAGAACAAAAACAGTATTGTGTGTTTTTGTTTTCTTTTATAATACTAATGTATAGACAAGTTTTCACCAAAATGTAATTTTAAATGTAATTTTCCACATGTGTTGGATAGAAGTCTCTTATATCATTGTATGATTGTTTTATGTGATGAGACCGATATGTGTTTAATGAGAAGATTCAGTTAATAAAACCCACCTTCGCTAGTGGCATCATAATCACAATAGAAATTTAGGTGGTATAATTTTGGAGGTGAAGACGTGGTTGTATTTGTTAGATGTGAATGGTGAATAAGTCAATTGTAATTGTTATCACGCGCAAGTTCTCGCATTCAATGGCAAAAAATTCCATTTAATTAGTTATAAGAGGTGATGACTGTTCAAAATATTTATTTGAATGGTTGCACAATGAGAAAGACATAATGACATGATGAGTATTGATGTGAATGGGATTCAGGTCGAAGGGGTTATCCGAATCAAGAAAAGCGTTTTCAAGCATTTTGCTAATCATTTTAAATAGTTAAGTTTCTTTGACTAGGATTAAAGGATTTGCAGTTCCCAACAAGAGTATACAAATGACGAGTTAGTCGGATTTGATGTGTCACTAACTCGGTCCCAACATTTGCTCAAACCAATTTTTCCTCGACGAAACCTGATGAATTGTAGGTTCAATAAGGAAGGGACAAAATAAAGACAAGACTGGGATGGTCAAAAGATGAGACATCAAATAGTAATCCTTAAATATTGTTTTAAAGAGAGAAATTTGACTTAATTGCAATTTTAGTTTATCTATTTTCGTCAAATCATAAAATTGGTCTCATTATTTTAAAGTCAACAGTTTTGGTATCTCCTTCATATTTTTTAATAAAAATAATGACGATTTGACATATTTTAAAGAGGAGTGTTATGGACACTCTTTTTTTCAACACTTGCTATAACGTTCTCTTTTTTGGGTGAAATCCATGAGTCCCACCACTTTATGTGGAACCTAATGTTGGGGGGTTTGAATTGTGTTTACTGTTTTAAAACTGTTTCGTGAGGCTAATATTGAAGTAAAATAAATAGAACAAATAATATAAAATTGTTGGGTGGGCTCACTCCCCAAGTGGAACCCACCAATTTTATTAATAGTATCATTATTATTATTATTATTATTGAAAAAAAAAAGAAAAAAAAATGTTTTAGTGGGCTTGATCCACTTGAAGGTAATAAAAGAGATTTAGAAATCCACTAAAATAAGAACGATTGCCATAGAAGAAAAATAAGTGGTGGTAGTAGCAAACTTGTTGAGTTTGATCTACAAATTTAGTATGTTATTCCTACCAAATTTAGTAACCTGTTTGATACTTTTTATATATAGTTTGAGTAGTTTTAGAGTTGTTATTCCTACCACTACTAGGCTTGGTTACAAATGAATGATTTTTTGTGTGTGTTTACTACAAAATTTCTCTCACAAGAGGATATTTACAAGATAATATTTTTCAAATTTATTTCTCATCGCTTAGATAAAATTTGAATGATTCAAAGTTGTTGTGTTGTGTATAATTGTTATGAAATTGTTATGAGTTGTTAGTTTCTTTCATATCAGAAAGTATGTCCTTTATAAAAGCTTCACAATAAGTTATGTGTCTTTCACGGTAAGGCCTTGTGTACTTCATTTTAGAAAGATAACTTATATTTTCATGATTTTCAACAATTGAACCATTGAAGGTAAATTTACCCGTTGAGCTCAAAAATGAAACCCAGAAATAACTCCCTATAATTTTGAATGAAGAACAAAGGAAGCCGAGGGTACATTCCTCCTAACACCGTTGTCATTAACTCAACTTACTGGGCCTATCCGCCGCGGCCCACGCCTCTCCCCTCTCCACACCGAACACCCACGTTCATTTTATTAAATTACGATGATTCATTCCCAAACCTCACATTCTTGATTCAATTCGTACGATTTTCCGATATCTCCTCTGCTTTATATTTCTTTTCAGATTCGCTTCTCTTTTTCTCTACACTGCACGACATCGCAAATGGGTAAAACCCTAATTTCCTCTTTTATTTTTATTTTTTTATTCTTTAGTTTTGTTTGTAAAAGTCATTCTTAGTAATTTATTTGTTTGGTACGGTTTTTACGTTACATTGCTGAATATTGTATTAATTATCTACCATTATGATGATGATTATTTAGATTTAGATTTTATAACCATGTGAATATGCAATTCTTTTTCTTTCATGTTTTATTATGTAAATTCAATTCTTTTTTCTTGTATTGTTTTATTATGATGATGGTTTAGATTTAGATTTAGATTTTATAACCATGTGAATATGCAATTCTTTTTTCTTTCACGTTTTATTATGTAAATGCAATTCTTTTTTCTTGTATTGTTTTATTATGATGATGTTTGATGTATTAACTTTAGATAAGTCAGCTCAAAGTAAAAGAATATGTTTCGGCGAAGAATCATTCGAATTCGATTTCGAATCAATCGAACCACTCGACGAAGAATCATTCAAGTCATCATACGACGAGGCAAGTTTAACTGGCAACTTTAACTGCTTTTGATTCAAGTTTCACAATATTTGAATTCTTTATTAATTTATATTGTTGTTTAGTCACTCACATATATGATGCTTTTTCAGAACATGATGAGGCAGATCGTGAAGGATGAAACATATAAGATTCTATTATATAACAATCAAACTTTGTCTACTGAGAATTTTGATTTGAATTATGAAAAAGCAAACATCATCAGACGTGGCTTGAAGATTGATTATTCAAAGTTAATGGAAAAGGTTAATCAAGATGATTTGTACAATCTGGATGTATTAATCTTGTCATCAAAATATATTATTATGGAATATGCACAGCTAGCTGATGATTGTTGTTTAGTCATTCACATATATGATGCTTTTTCAGAACAAGATGACGCTGCTCATGAATCGTGAAGCATATAAGCTTAAATCTCCTAAAACTTTTTCTGAAGCAACCATCATCAGGCGTGGCTTTGATTATTCAAAGTTAATGGAAATGATGTATACAAAGGTTGAACACGATGACGCAGCTGTTGGGAAGTATGAAAAAGCAACCATCATCATCAGCTGTGTATATTTCTCATAGTTTGTACCATCCATCCATTTTAGCTCAATAATATTGAACACCCTCCTGCATATTGGATGGATTAATCCATCAAAATATATTACTATGGAATATGCACAACTACCTTTTATTATTTCTTTTGTTTATTATATTTCATTTGATATTTGGATTCATTTTCGAAAATCCTCAAATTGTGTGGACTCGGATTTGAATTCTGTGAGGATATTTATATTTAGTGTCTTTTATGGATGTAACCTATGAATATACTTTTATATCTAGGGTGAACAAGCTATGAGAAATGTTTTATTAGACCTCAAAATATAACTCCAATTAGATCCTCACATACACAACAAATTAATATGTTTATAATTAAAATAATTTTTTTACATACAATAGTTGTATTTTTTCATGATAAGTAATCAATTTTGTTTACAAATGAAAAAAATTATCTAACAGATGTAGTTTTGTTCATCAAATTTTATATTATCTTTTTATATTATTAGTTTAAAAATTTGTTGTGAGAGTCACGACATTATATATATGTCATTAAATAATTGTTTTGGAATGGCTTATGTATGGATTATTTTGGCTACAAATGGTTATGGGATTATTTTGGCTACAAGTGGTTATGGGATTATTTTGGGGAGTTTTACTAAAAAGCTTATAAGCCTCTAAAAGTTGTTTTACCAAAAAGCATTAGACGTTGCAGTTTAAATGAAATGTTCAATTTTCCTGCTGACTGTTGTTTGAAATGTTCAATTTTCCTGCTGACTGTTGTTTGAAATGTTTCTCTCCATGCATTTTCAGACCATTATGAATTATGATTCTATACATGTTTAATATTAGCTGGGCTTGCTAGAAATTCTTGCAGTTGCTGTGCTTATTAAATTCATCATGTGGCTTAGATTTTCTCATTTAACCTGACCTACCATCTTCTGTCTAATTATTTTGTGTCTTTTCCTTTGTTCTGTTATGACCAATAGTATGATTGGTCTCCTTAAATTATATGAAACCCAATTCCACTGATGCTGATGCTTTACATTATTTGCAGTGAAAATTGTCACTTTAGCGGATAAAAGGACACTGTTCTTTTACTGACTGTCATTAATATCATGATGTCCATTCTGTGCAGCACTAAATTTATTGAAATATTGAACGTATGTTGAAATAATTACATAAGTTTTTACTTCAATCAGTGATTTTGACTTCTTTACTGAACCATGATATATTTGATCACAGGGAGAGAGCTTCTATAATCCATATATCCCCGGCGTTATTGAGAAGCTGGATAAGTTAGGAATGATTGAAGATAGTGATGGTGCTCGTGTGATTTTTGTTGAGGGTATAAATATACCACTTATTGCTGTGAAAAGAGATGGTGGCTACAACTATTTCACAACTGATCTAGCATCACTTTGGTTAGTTTTAATCTTCATTTTTTTTTCTGCATATTTTGTGAAAATCCTGTTTGAGTAATCAAACTTTGTAATTAATTATTATGCCACTTTTTTCTATCTTGGATGTCTACATATTCTTCCTTGTAAATTTTTGATATACTTATTTCTACTTTGTCTGCATAATAATCTAAGAATGAAACATGAAATATATTGACTTGGGAAAATGAACTGTTTTGTTCACCTGAGCTATTTGAATCATGTAGGTATCGTCTAAATAAAGAAAAACTTGAGTGGATTGTATATGTTACAGATATTGGGCAACAGCAACACTTTGATATGCTATTTAAGGTACATCTCAAGTGATGATTTTCATGGTATTTTATGGTTACTGCATTACATTGTTGTCACTACCCTTTCTACTTGCTTTTGGCAGTGGTGAATTGTTCTTGTTATTAACTTGTCTGGGTTTTGCTGATATCACCCTTAAATAATAATTATCTACTGAAATGCTTTTATTGAATTGGTCATTTCATGTTCTTTGTAATTTTTTTAAAGAGAATAGTCACGACCAGTGCTACTGCTAATAGTTCAATTAGTTAAAATGGAATAATTCCCTTGATTTTCCTTTCAGGCCTTTAGGCGTGCAGGTTGGCTGCCACGTGATGAGAATGCGTATCCAAAATGTACGCATATAGGTTTTGGTCTTGTCCTTGGGGAAGATGGAAAACGATTTCGAAGTCGGAGTAGTGAGGTTGTTCGGTTGGTTGATCTGCTTGATGAAGCTAAAAGGCGTTGTAAAACTGCCCTTCTTGAACGTGGTAAAGTACAAGTTGTTTAGTATGATTTTTACTTCCTTATCTGTGTAAAGGCATCCATGACATGAAATTTCTGCTCGATTAATAATATTGAACACCCTTCTATTAATAATATTGAACACCCTGTTGAATATTGGATGGATTAATATTGTCATCAAAATATATTATTATTATGCACAACTACCTTTTATTATTTCTTTTGTTTATTATATTTCATTTGATTTTTGGATTCATTTTCGAAAATCCTTGTGTGGTTATTAACGGCAAACCTTTATAGACTCGGATTTGAATTATGTAAGGATATTTATATTTAGTGTCTTTTATGAATGTAACCTATAAATATACTTTTATATCTAGGGTGAACAAGCTATGAGAAATGTTTTATTAGACCTCAAAATAGATCCTCACATACACAACAAATTACCATGTTTATAATTAAAATAATTTTTTTACATACATTAATTAAAAAAGATAATAGTTATTTTTTCATGATAAGTAATTAATTTTGTTTACAAATATTAAAAAAATTATCTAACAGATGTAGTTTTGTTCATCAAATTTTATATTTTTTTTATATTATTAATTTAAAAATTTGTTGTGAGTGTCATTGACATTATATATATGTCATTAAATAACAATCAACCAAAGGGCATGGTCTGCAATTGCAATATTGTAAATTATAAAGTCTTTACGATGGCATGCAACTGCATCATTATAAATTCATCGTTATTAGGGCTGTTTTGGAATGGCTTATGCATGGATTATTTTGGCTACAAGTGGTTATGGGATTATTTTGAAGATAATATGATCAATCATGTGGTGGGAAGTTGTTTTACTAAAAAGCTTATAAGCTCCTAAAAGTTGTTTTATCAAAAAGCATTTGGGTCCTCTTTAAACCTTTCAATTGATTCTTAATACTAATTATTAATATTAATTATATCATTTTAATTGATTTTTAATATTAATTATTAACATTAATTATATCATTTTTATTGTATAAGTTGCAGTTTAAATATTTTTTATAAAACAAGATCACGACATTCAAGTTGACAAGAGATGTAGCATTAAGTATACTACTGGTACATATTGTAGTTTGGTTTGGTGTGAAATAAATTTGAGTTAGTACTAATTTAGTAAATGAATTAAAATGGTTCATGAACATGACTAGTTCTTGGGCCGTGATTAATGTCACATGAAGAGTTTGTGATCATCATGATTGGGATCGTTCGTAATTTGTAGAATTGGTGGACACTATTTGTGATCGTAAAACTATTTGTGATCGTAAAACTGATGGACAACATTTTTTAATTAAAGCTACATTCTACAACTATATTTTTTAATTTTTATAATTTCATATTTTATTTAAAGAGACTAGCGTTTTTCTATTGCATTAATATATTTTATTCATGTTGTATAAAAAAAAAACATTCATCTCTCTTTTGTCTTTTGCTCTTTTTTTCTTCTCCAAATAGTAACTATTATGTGAAGAGTTACAAAAAATATAAAAATATTTTTAATAGAAAAAATAAGGTACACTAAATCTCTAGTCTCCTTTATTATAGGTATAGATAAAATAATTTTACAAAAAAAAAAGAAGAAAATTGACTTTAGTAGTTTTGTTTTTTTGGACAAAATTAGGTTACAATACTTCTCTAACACAACTTTATTGCATGAAATATGCTCATCTTGTTTTAACATATTTACAAAAATAGTTCTTTAATTTTAAAATTAAACTTTTTAGTTATCTATATTTTTATTTGTGGGTCTCAAAGCATAATTTTTATCCTAAAAATATTAACTTTTAGTCTAAAAAAGAGTAAATTTATATTCTTAATTTTGTCTTCAAATTTAACCATTAATTATATTCCAACATTATATTGTGGTATAACTATTATATTGTTTATGATCTCTTTCACCATAAGATTTATTGAATCCTACTTGTATAATTTCTAAGCTATAGTATCTAATAATTTTTACTTGTAAAATAACCTACATAATTTCATGTTGAATTCTAACGTGAATATAAACTTTGAGAAAATATTAGTGTATTAAAAAAATATGGGGACTAATAGTTGTATGTTATTGGCCAATGCATAAAATGATCCACAATTATAACATTTTAGACTTTTATGATTGTTAGAAAGACTTCAAGCTTTTGATGTTGGGCTTTAACCAATTGGACATGTATCCCAATTTAAGGTGAAATGAAATCTTTAATTGATTTAGTATGAACTCAGGATCATTTGAAAACCATGTAATATTCATTTATAATATTTTTTTAAAAAAAAAAAAACAAGTGTGGAGTAATTTTAGTTTTTTCTCAAGTGTAGTTATAGTTTATATTATTTTTTCCTTGTCCATGCTAAATAAGTTTTACACGAACCTCCAAAAAGAATCTATTTAATTGTTTAATCAAATTGAAATATGTTATAACATGGATGACTTGGCTTATGTCGACTCCATGTTTTTTATATAAATAAATTTCTCTCCTATTAGGTACATCTTATACAAAATAAAAAAGAACTACCATTTCTCTTGAATATTTTCAATAAAATTATGTATAATTTACTAGGAAAATGAATAAAGGGGAGCTATATAAATATATAAAATATAATTTTTATTCTGTACAAAATTATCCAACTAACATTTTTAGTCCTCGCTAAAATAAAACATGTTTAATTGTCCTCTAAATTTAAAATATTGGTTTAATAAGCAATTTTGATATCTCTATTACCGCTTCACGAAATTGATCCTCCATTTTAAAAACTGACATTTTTTGCCTCCCTCGTATTTTTGAACTAAAAAATAATAATTTGATCAACTTTAATTATATGATACGATAATATAAAATGATAAACACTCATAAAATTGCAATAAAACGTTATAATAACTAGACATTTCATGTAGACATGACACAATCCAAAGTTTGATTACAATGCTAGATAACAACAACCTTTTTCCATCAATCTTAATTCTTGTAGTTTCCTTCATTCTCTTGTTTCTTTGTAGTGCTAATTTGCCATCATACTCCGAAAGTAAGTACCTCTATCTCAGGTTTCCAAACAATTTTTTCGATTGTTTAGGTACTCTTATCAACAATCCTAAATACCTTATTGACATGACATTCTTTTTCAAAATTGTAATCTAGTTGGTAAGGGTATGAATGTTGAATACTAGCATGATTTTTATGGGGGTAACATATGCTATGTTGCATGTATACATCTTCCAATATATATTTAATGGTATGATCTTTAACTAAAAATTTACATATTTTGATGCAATATTTCTTTACAGCTTAATATAAATTAATTAGTTAGGGCGATGGGTTTTTATTTGAAAAATATAAATTTGTAAGGGTATATCTTCACAATTTCAAGCTACATTCTTGAAATTTTGAACAAAAGCATGAGGAAAGCAAAGTCTGCCACAACCTTTGATGCGAGACGCAAGGTATAGCTTTTCTTTATTATTTCATTTAAGGTCGATAGAGTTTTGCTTGTCCATATGTCTACCTATATTGTTGCAATATATTGAAATGGGGTACTGCTACTTATTATATGTTTTGATGTTAGATCTGGGTGTGTTTGAAAAACTTGGAAGAGTATTTTAAATGTTGAATTTTTAGATTGCTAAATGGAAGTTAAATTTCGGTGGAGTTTGGTTCTCAATTATTTTTCAAATTTTGTTTTTTAGTGTCAAGATTTAATTGTAAAAGATAGGAGTGATCCATGATAGTGCTTTTGTTGATATGTTTTTTGGCTTCTTGCATCACATTGAAAGATTACTTAACAATGTACATCAACTATAGATAATTGCATGAAACAAGATTTTTGTGCTCTTAAAATTAAACCGATTATTTTATGTATTTTGTTGTTGATTCCAATCCTTCATACTTCAACTTTTGATTTTTCACTCTTGTACATCTTTCAAGAAAAGCAAATACTTGTAGTATACTGTGTTATGTATGTTGTTGATCTCGATGAATTATCATTTACATTTTAGAACAACATTAAACGAAAAATTGGAACTACCATAGTGCTTGCATGTACTACATTTGCTAATTTTGTTTGTTGTAAATTTGTCATTTTAAAATTTGATTTGTACTCTATTTGGTTCCCTATTAAACTCCGCCTAATGTGAGCTATTAATGTTGTTGGACTTCGTTGCTTTGATCATATTATTGTTGTCACTTTTTTAGCTTTGGTGCTTAGATCATTGGTTGATTTATAAACTGAAATGACTTTGATTGACACATGTTTTGTAGTAGCTAGTGTATGTTAATATTTTTATTAATTAAAAAGGTAAAGTTAGCCATAGTTAAAGGTAGCTGAAAAATAGAATTTAAATTATTTTAATAGACAATAGACACGCAAACGTAGCTAAATTACGATTAAACCGTGACTAACAAAATGTTACTATGGAACATTTGGGCAAGACTAATAAGCATTTCTACTTTCACTGTATTTTTTTTAGTGTCATTAAGCATCTATTAGTTGCATATGAATACCGTCAATTTACAATTTATAAGTTGCATAATTGTTTTTTTAATTGGCATCATTTTTTTGACATTCAAGAGCAAATAGGTTTTATGAATAACTTATGTTAAATTTTCTTGACCTTGTAAGTTGTTTATAATAATTTTATTTAGCAATTACAGACCATCCATATAATTCTAAGGTGTGATTTTCAAAGGGAATCATCCATCAAACCATGTAGACATGACACAATCCAAAGTTTGATCACAATGATAAATTACAACAACCTCTTTTCATCTATCAACCAATTATGACATTTAACATACACAATTGAAACAATCTATACTATATATATGAATTAAATGTGGTTTTCACTATTTATATAATATTAACTAATTTAATGATCTGGACGTAAGAAGGGTTACCTTCTTGGTGGGATTAGTATTATTAGATTAAGTATTTGTAAAAAAATATTGTCGAAAAAAATATATTCTATTATATATAATGAATAATAATTGGTTAATAATTATATATAAAAACTGTTATAAGTATTGCTAACTTACATAATATTATTATTATTATTTTAATTATTACATAAATTCCTTTGTAAAAAATAATACTAATAACTAGTTTATGGATTACTATAATAAAATACTAGTACTGATTTAGAGAATATTAAAGTAATTTAACACATTTTTATTTGGGTGGAAGTAAATTAATATTTTGATAAATTCATAATCTGAAACTAAATATAACAACAAAATACTTTATAAACTATAAATGATTTAATTTTGTCAATTGCATTCTCTAAAGGCCTTATCGTGAACTATTGGTCATATCTTATTGATGGGTTGTAATTTATTTGTTAAATTTAATGAGGCAGGTAAGCTAATATTTTTCGATAAATTCATTAATCTTTGCGATAATTAGTTCGGGTCTAATTGTCATTTATAATTTTAAAATCATTTGATGATAAATTTACTATTTGGATACATGTGTTTCGTATTTTTTTCATGAAAAAATTATTTTTTTAACAAAAAAATCATCTTTAATTATTTGAACGATGTTTGTTCCAAATTTTTAAAAAATCATTTTGTTAATATTTTTTTTGTTAAAAATGGAAAAATAAAAATAGTAGTTTTGTTCTTTATAGATGAGAGAAAAAGATGCCACAAATTTAAAAAACATGGAATTTAACTCAAATGATGTAATTACTTACCTTTTTTGAAAAATCCAAAATTGCCTTAAATCAATTTTTACTGGATTTTTCCTATCACGGGTCCGTTTCACGCACGCACTTATTATCTTTTTTTCTCCCTCTATGAGACTATGATATATATTTTCATCAAGTGTGATTTCTTCTCATTTTTTATTTCTCCACATAATTTTTGTGTGGTTTGTATGTTTTTTATTTGAATTATTTTATTTTTGCATACGGATTTTTTTTTTGCATTTATTTATTACTTTTTGATGAGTTCTTAAAGATATATTAATCAATTTTGAAATGTATATAAAAAATGTGATTAGAAAAGTCACATTCTTTAATTATAGTAATTTTGTAGTTTAAAAATCACTTTTATAAAATTGTATACAAATAGATTAAAAATCATTTTTATGTTAGTAAACAAATGGAAATCAAAAAATTATTTTTAAATAAATCTCTACAAAATAATCACTAATGTTTTTAAAATTAAAAGTCATTTTTATTTAAATCATTTTTATTTAAGCTCAACCAAACGCATAATTTGTATGATTGAACGCATACTTACTATCTTCTTTAAACAATTTCAAATTTTTAAAAACACTTCCCGTCACATATTCACTATTGAGTGGGAGCACTCACTTAATCATTTTTGCAAGAAAATCTTTGAACCATTTTTTTGGAAACAAGAATTCCAAATCTTCTTTTCTTCATTTCGTTCTTTCTTTGTCCCTTCTACTTCCTTGTTCTTCTTTTTCAATTTTTCTCTCTAATGGGCACCAAAAGAGCCATTGTAGTTCGATTAAACTACAATGCATAATATGAGAGTTACTGTGTGTGGCATATTGATGGATTATTTAGGTTACCAAGAAACCAATATATGCTTTATTCATGACATAGGGCCATTAACAAGTGATGAGATCTTGCTTTATTTCTTCTGACACAAAAACTATGAGTTGTTCACTGATGACAATGGCGTCGAACATGCGTAACGATCTCTTTGTTGTGGGAGAAATTTCTTTGTTCGTGTCATTTTAGTCTAATAACAGGTATTGTGTTATTCTGCTTTTTCCATAATTGTTTTGTTATATATACTACAAAAATTTTGAACCTGATTAATAACACAATTGAACATAGATAATATTACTCATAGTCGGTCATGTGATAATTTGGGGCTAAGACCAACCCACCAACATGTAAAGAATAATTATGCATGCATCAATTAAGGCAAAATGAGAGTCAATATATAAATGATACACAAATTGCACACTACATAAAAACATGGAGGGTAAAATGTATCGGTGGTGAATTCGTGGTGTGGTGTGAGAAAGATTGTGAGAGAGGAGGCGTTGTTGTTGCGTCGCAACTGATGTTGTTGTTGTCGTTGCGACTATTTGTTGTTATTGTTTGTTAAGGCTTAGTCAAATAAGTGTCTTGGCCTTTATCATTGTTTGTTAGTTGATTTAGTCAAGTTTGTTTCCTTAATTCTAGTTAGAACGTGGGTTGTAGTTTGTTACGAAGCGTCTATTTTCTCTATTTATTTTTTGCAAGGAATAAACAAGTCATTTTCCAAAACTGCTATTTGCCTTCTCTTGAGTTCTTGTTGCATCTAATACTTTGCTATCAGAGCAGTGACTTAATAGATTTGAAAATAGTAGGAAAACACTTGAGGGAGTAAAGAGAGATGGGTTCTGAAACAACTTTGCATCAACCTCCATTCCAAAGTTCGACAACAACTACGATCATTGGAGTATGGTCTTGGAGGAAATGAAGTTGAAGGATTTGAAGGTTAAAAATTACTTGTTTTAGTCGCTTAACAAGTCAATTCTAAAGATGATCACGCTAAAGGAGACATCTAAACAGCTCCGAGATTCCATAAAGTTGAAGTGCCAAGGCAATGCTCGAGTGAAGAGAACTCCACCCAATCATCTACGTCAAGACTTTGAGGTATTAATAATGAAGCAGGGTGAATCGATCACTGATTACTTTGGTCAAGTAATGACGATTGCAAATGACATGAGGAATTATGGGAGAGATATGGGTGATGTCAAGACCATTTAGAAGATTTTGAGAACCCTAAGTGATAAGTGGAACTATAATGTTTGTTCCATTGAGGAAGCCAATGACATAGATCAACTATATTTGGATGCCTTGTAAAGTTCTCTACTCGTTCATGAGCGAAATTATGTGGAGAAGATGAACATGTTTTGAAAGTAACTCATGAAGAGAGTTATGGTGGAATACGATGAGGAAGAGTTGTTTTTTGAGGAGGTCGGGGACAAGGCATAGGCTGGGGTAGCCAATCATGGAGTAAGGAAACAGTTGAGTGTTATAAGTGTTATAAGCTTGGACACTTTCAATACGCGTGCCAAACAAATTATGCAGGTTTGGAGGAATCCGAAGAGATGGTGCTAATGGCATATATTAACACGTTTGGAGGCGATTAAGATGTTGTGTGGTATATTGACTATGGGTGCAACAATCACATGTGTGGTGATTCATCACTCTTTTGTGAGTTAGGAGAAGGGTTCAACAAGGTGGTTAGATTGGGGAATTATGCAAGCATGAACGTTGTTGGAAAAAGAAGTGTTCGATTGACTGTAAAATGAGTGAATCACCTTGGATGGAATGTGTATTATGTGCCCGATTTGAAGAATAATCTTCTCAATGTTGGGTAGTTGCAAGAAAGGGGTTTGGCTATACAAATACAGTCAAATGATCTCGGATCTATCACCGCACAAAGGGTTTGGTATTCCAAGCCAACATGGCAACAAATCGAATATTTGTGTTGTTATCGAACACTCAATCAATCAAAAGGGAAAACAAGGAAGAGTGTTTCCAAGCTACCACTAAAAACATGGCTCACCTTTGGCCTGATATTAGATTGCTCAATGAATCTTTCATATTCTCGGATACCATCTTAGAAATTCAGGTTGTGCCTAACCCAACCCTAAAAAGGCGACTTGTAAGGTGAGGGTTGTCTCCCACATATAGACACTTTTTTAGCTCATATGTAATCCAATGTGGAACTCTCAACAAAATGAGTGAATTAAAATAGAAGGAAGAAAGAACATGCATATTCTTCGGAATGAGGAGCTGAAGGTATATAAGCTTAACAAAGCTTTGTACAGACTCAAGCAGGCACCGTGAGCATGGTTCAGCCGAATTGAATCATACTTCAAAAAGAAAGGATTTGAGAAGGAGGATAGTGAGCAAACTTTGTTTACTAAAGTTAAACAAGGTAAATATTTGATCATTAGCTTGTATATTGATGATTTAATTTATATCGCAGATGACGAAAAAATGATGTCTGAATTCAAAGAGTCCATGATGAAGGAATTTGATATGTCAGACTTGGGTAAGATGAGGTATTTTCTTGGTATTGAGGTAGTTCAATTTGATAGCGGTATATTCATGAGTCAAACGAAGTATGTGATGGAAATGTGGAGAAGATTTGGAATGGAGCATAGCAATTCTGTTGAAAACCCAATGGTTCTAGGATTTAAAATCTCCAAAGATGAAAATGGTGTTGAGATAGATGGTTCATTTTTCAAGCAGCTGGTTAGAAGCTTGATGTATTTGGCCGCTACAAGGTTGGACATAATGTATGTGGTTAGCTTACTGAGTAGGTATATGTCAAGACCTACAAAAGTTCATTATTCGACGACAAGGAGAATTCTGTGTTACTTGTAAGGTACGACAAAGTTTGACATTCTTTACAAAGAAGGAGGAAACTGGTAATTGATTGGAGAAAAGTACTTCAGGTTATGTTTTTATGCTAAGTGGAGATACAATAGTTTGGTCTTCTCGAAAGCAACCATTTTTTTTTACTCCACCAAATTCAATTTGTATTCTAGAAAATTCAAAGTTTTAATTTTTAGAATTACTTTTGTGTTTCATTAAACTTAAATTGAATTTTTTTAAAAAAACATTTGTATTTCAGACAACTTAAAATATGTTTGGGTAAAATGAAACAAAATTTATTTTTTACTTAATTTTAAAATAATTATTTTTAAAACTTAAAACAAAAAAATAAATTTTAAAATTAACATGTCTTCATGAGTAGACATAAAGACCACTCTAACAACCATCAAACCACTACCACCTTTCACCACCATCTTCGATCACCGTCACCGTCACTTACCACCCACTTCTGACCATCACCACCACCGCTAGCCACCGCCAACCACCACCTCTAACAACTGCCACCACCATCTTCAACCACCTTCATCATCACCATTCATCCACCTCCGGCTATTACTAGCACCACTGTCAACACATATCTAAAATACCACCACCATCTCTAACCACCGCCATTACCACTAACAAATCATCTCTAACCACCGCCACCAACACCGACCACCATTTGTACCACCACTATCGTTATTGTTGTTTTGTTTTAATTTGCGTGTAATATATGTTTAACATTCATTTTAGTTCTTATGTAAGTAATCCGTGTAATATATATCTAATATTTATTTTAGTTTTTATGTAATTTGTATTTGAGAGACTAAAATCAAATTAAATGTTCTATGTATTATAAGAACTAATTTCATCATGAACAAATTTTACAAAGACAAACCAAACATGAACAAAATTAAAAAAGAAATTATATGTGCAACAATTACTAACAAAAATATGATAGATTTAGGGAGACTATGACAAAAATTGTATATCATGTCAGAGTAATATTAACTTTCTTATGTTAATTTTGAAGCAAAAATTGAAGATAAGTGTTTATGTTATAAGTATTAATTAATCTATTTAACCTAACTAAGTTGATCACATTCAAATTGATTTAGCTACGATCTAAAATTGACTTAAAATAATGTAGAGAGAAAATAAAAATATACCTGTTGGTGGCTTAGGAGGCATTCTAGCTATTTCACCACCCAAATTTGGCAATTGAATAAGATCATTATTAAGAGAATGTCCTATTGGCATTCTAGCAAACTCTATCGTTTTCGCGCAAAACAATCTTCGCGTAACCTTGTCTTCTCTCGAACCCTCTACATCGCTCGACCTGAATGAAAAAGGGGAAAAACATCGATTAGGGCTTATGTATTAATTAAAGTTTTCTCTTGATTTCCCCCTTTTCTCGCAATTCTGCATCGATTAGGGTTTCGGTATCTTGCGAGACTACCTCTTCATGACTTGGTGATTTTGGCATGTATTTTCATTTTTGCTCTCTTATCGCTCAACCTTTGCATCGCTTACGTTTGCATTACTACTAACTCTATAATCATCTTCAAATGATTGATTTTGGTATCGCTCTTTATTCTATTTCCTGTTTCTTATTTCTTAATCTATGACATTTTGTGGATTCTAAAATATGAGAAATTTATCTCTCTAATCTTAGAGACACTTTGAAAAACTTGAAGCATTAACTTTTGCATCGATTACGTTTGCATAGGTAGTTTTAATGTGCAGTCATTGATATTCCATGGCCAATGTTAGGCTCAATTTTATCTGAATTGTTTTGTCTCTCCTTTGTTTCAATATCAGGATGACTTAAGTTTCAATATCAGCCAAAGCTTTAGTTTCAATATCAGGATGACTTAAGTCATTCATATTTGCTAGCTACCGCCTACCACCTCCTTAGTTTTATTTATTTTTATTTATTTATCTTTTTTTTTTCCAAATCAAAAAAAAGAATGGTTCTCAAACTTTTCTTCTTCTCTCACTCGATCTAGAAGTTTCCTCTACAATAACTTTCCCCATCCCCTTTCTCGTTTGATCAAACTTTTCTTCTTCTCATCTCGCCAATTCCGTAAGTGTTCGTTTTGTTTTATTAATGATGAAAGCCATAAACTCTCTTCCCTGCCTCTCTCGAAAGCAACCCATAATGACAATATAAAACTATTTTACACCGTTAATACATAACAACTAAACTCTTTTAATAAATAGTTATGAGGAAATAGATTTTTGGTTAAAAATAGGTGAATGTTAATATTTGGACATAAACTAAAAATCATATATAGAGACTCTGTAATTTTAAATAGTCTAGTTATATTTGTTCAATTCTGTTCTTGTTATCAACGTAAACAACACAAAATTCAATATTCTATTATAATTTATAAATTTGTATCATAATATTTTGCTGCTTATTAATTATTCGTTTTAATTATTCGTTTTCTATATATAATGATCATTAGGAAATAAATTTACAATAGACAGAAAAAATAATTTTCTATAGACAATCATCATTAGGAAATAAATTTAGAATAGACAAGAAAAAATAAGAAGGATTGCAATTCCTATCCAATA
>JBBPBT010000899.1:5014284-5056890 GCA_037974875.1 Cicer bijugum | reverse complement strand
AAAGATACGAACCTGTTTTACCTAATCGCATAAGTTGATACAGTTTTGCAAGAGATGTGTCTGAACAAACAGCTAGAATAGGAGTAAAAAAAGAATGATGAAACTAGAAATAAGTGGGAAAATAAAGTTCTGATCACTGTTTAGAAAATGAGAGAGTGTTAAAATATAGGTGTACTTTACATAACATGTATAGTCTTCTAAAATAAAGTTGAAAAAATAAAGTCGAAGTTATAAACAGCTGTCGCATTTAACATCTATCATATACAACTGAAATTACTTGTGTACCATTTAAATTTGGTTTTTAGTATTAATAATTGATTAATAGTTATATATAAAAGCCATTGTAAGTATTGCTAACTTCCATAATATAAATATTACTAATTTTTTAATTATTATGCAAATTCCTTTGTATAAAATAATACTAATAACTACATATATTTTTTACCCAACTTGAAGTCTTGAACAACTTACGTTATTCCTTATCTATTTGAGCCTCTAATCATATATGATAATAAGTAGACAAGTATGCATGCTTACAATATAAGAATCATGTTATTTTTTGTAATTGTTATTTACTTTTTTATAAATAAAAAAAATTAAGAAACAAATGAAATTAATTAAACATGGAGGCTATTAGGTCATTTCTAATATAAAATACCTAATAAATGAAGGGTGTGAATAGTAATAGTTTGACAAAAGTTGTTATCACTGCCTATATTAACTACGATGTCAACACTTCTACTTACTTCGTGGAAAGTACGAACTACGACAATGTTCCAACCAAGTAGCCATATCAAGCTAACGATCATAAACAATTGAGGCTTGGGATAGGCAATGAATAAACTTGTATGGTGGACAAGGTTTACAATTAATTGTGAATCCATTTCAATAATGACAAAAGATATTTTGCGAAAAATAATGTTTTTGTGTTTTAGGAAAATAAGCAATCTACGAAATCGAAGTCGAATAGGTATGTTGTAAATTGTGACAATTGTAATTTCATATTATTGTGATATTAACAAGTATTTGTTGGTTTGATGTCAATTTGTAATGTTTTTGTTATGTTGTTTTTATGCATAGTAGTGACGATGAAGAGATTCTTCAAGCTTAACATCACTACACAGAGGAGGAGATTGATGAGTGTACGATTGACAATCTTAACGATGATGTCTATATTGTTAACAATGAAAAGAGGAACAATGAAGAGAGGAAGAAGAGAGACAACCACTCTAGAGTTTCATAACATAGAATGAACCAAATTTGAGTTAATAGGGTTACAATGAGTATATATATAAAAGAATATAAATATCAAAAATACTCTTACTACTAATATATAATAACATTATCTAACATCTCCCCTCAAACTCACGATGCATTAACATGGAGCATCAAGAGTTTGTCAACTAAAAAACGAAAACTTTTAATGGAATGCATCTTTGTGAGCAAATCAGCAATCTGTAAAGAAGAAGAGTACGAATACTGATCATGTTGGCTACAGGAGCAAAAGTTTCTTCATGATCCATACCATAATGTTGAGAGAAACCCTTAGCAACAAGACGTGCTTTGTAACACTCAACTGACCCATCATACTTAGTTTTGATCTTGTATACCCAATGAGACTTAATAACACGTTTTCCAGGAGGAAGAGATACTAATTCTCAAGTATTGATTTTGTGCAATGCAGATAGTTCTTTTGCCATAGCCTGCTGCCAAAGAGGATCAAGAACAACCTCTTTATAGGAAGAGAGCTCAGACAAAGTCGACGAGAGGGGTAACAAAGATGATCAACAATCGCATGAGGTGGTTGGACAGCCAGGGGGACAAGAGGGATGTCACCAAAGAAGAAGCAAAAATCAAAGAGAAGAACCAACAAAGAGAGAAGCAGCAACCAAAGGGAGGATCATTAGCTATACCAAATAATCACAATAAAGAGAGAAACCAAACCAACAAGAAATCATATCAAATAGTCACAATCAAGAGAAGAACAAAGCCAACAAAAAATCAAACCGAAACCAAATCAAACCAAACTAAACAACACCAAACCAAACTAACCAAAGAGAGAAGCAACCAAATAGATGAACCACGTGAGAGAAGAGCAAACAAATAGAACAATCAATATGGAGAGAAGCAACAAGGCAAATCACTAAAGAGAGGAGCAATCAAACAGAAGAAACAACAGAGAGAGCGACAACATAGAAGAAAGCAACCAAAGAGATAGGAGAGACGAACAATTAAATTACCAACCAAATCAGCAAAGAACCACAACAATTGAAATCATGTGAACCAAACCAAAATCAGAACTAGAGTCAATGGCAGGAGGAGCAGAAGCAACAACATTGGACGATGGTCCTCTAAAATTCTTCTTATGTGCTCTCCCCAATTTCGGACAATGTGTTTTTCAATGTGCTTGAAGAGAATCATCCTTAGCACCAGCCATAACAAATAATGACAAGAAAATACGACAAACACAATCACTGAGACAAAATAAATTAGGAATAATCAGATGTTGTGCGAGCATGATTTCTCCCCCTACAGATGTCGTTTCGCCGATCCGACCGTTGAAGACGAAGACCTGAATGTTGTGAGCCTGCTGTCCAAAAATCAGCCCGATCCAACGGTTAACGAATGCGCAATCGATATTTTTCTGAAACTGATTTAACAAAATCGGGAATAGGGTTACTCTTCTCTTTTCTCTTTTGGTGGCAATCTTTTCTATCAAAATAGTCTATCTCTTCCTTACAATAGATCCCTAAATCAACCAAAGCTCTTTGATACCATGTTAACAATGAAAATAGGAACAATGAAGAGAGGAAGAAGAAAGACAACCACTCTAGGGTTTCATAACATAGAATGAATCAAACTTGAGTTAATAGGGTTACAATGAGTATATATATAAAAGAATAGAAATATAAAAAATACCCTTACTACTAATATATAATAACTGTCTAAAATACCCTTACTACTAATATATAATAACATTATCTAACACATATGAAAAAAGAGTTCAAATAATTGAAGTCTTTATGCTTGAATTCAAATTTATCAGTGTCTCACCCTATAAAATACATATAATAACATAGACATTGTACATGACACTAACACATTAATATTATTAATAATTTAAAATAAATTAATTAATTGAATGTAATAAATATGTTGAGGCTGTGTTGGTGTATGTCATTTAGCATCGGGACATGCTTTGGATCAGAAGTATTGATAGTCTCATAACTTGCTTACATGATATAATATTCTGTTTGATTTTAAAATATAGAAAATCTCATTTCAACATTTTAACTTCAAATACATATTCCGTTTGTTTTTTTTTTCCCTTCATATATTGCAAGGATAAACATGTCCCATTATGACTTTTCATTATATCAATCATCTATATTTTGTTAGACATCCTGAATGGGGAGAGATTTGTTGTTGTCATATAGCGGCACAAAACTGTCATAAAATAACATATTTTTGATGAATCCACTATAAAAAATTTGTGATGCTATTCTAGTATTGCTATTTGGACAATAATGATTGGTTTTCCAATTTTAAGTAATTTTAGGTTTTTAAAAAATAATAAAACATAAGATTTTGCATAATCCTATTTTATATAAGCTATGATATAACTCAATTTCCTTCTTTCATGTGTATGCAACATGCCTTTACCGTATAAAATTTACTTTTTACTTATTTTAACCTCTATGCGACCTTTGTTATTTTACTGCAATGCTATCCACTATTTTACATAATGTAACCTTTGTGCTTCGCTATTAATAATAAAACTATATTCTACATTTACCAATATTTTAAAAAAGTCTTCCAATACATTTGTTTGAAGTGGTTTAATGTAATATTTTGAGACGCGTGTTCAAAAAGCCGTAACAATTTGAGTAAGAGAAATGTATTTATAAACATTACTAATTGAAAACTCATTAACTCTATTATCACCCCAATTCAACTTATCTTCACTATTTTTCAGGAATAGGAGGAATGCAATTATTATTATAGTCATCGTAGTTATTTTACAGTCTTCATTTTTTGTTGTTGTAATTTATTCAGTTTTTTATAGATAAAAAAATTAAGCAGCAAATGAAATTAAACATAGAGACTACTAATAGGTCATGTTTAATATAAATATCTAATAAACAAAGGATAGAGTAGTAAAAGTTTGACAAAAGTTGTTGTAGTTGCCTATATACCTATATCAACTACAATGTCAACACTTCTACTTACTTTGCAAAAAGCATAAACTACAACATTATTCCAATTAGGTAGCCACATTAGACAAATGATCCTAAACAATTGAGGCATGAGATAGACAATGACAATGAATAAATTTATATTGTTAATAAGGTTTACAATTAATTGTGAATCCATTTTAATAATGACAAATGATATTTTACGTCAACGAGCTAGTTTCATCCCAACAAGCAAACCCCATATTTCAACAAATATCGCACCACAACTCATAATATTGCAATAAAAATCACTAACTAAAGTACCATTTGAGCCTCTAATTGATGACAATAAGTAGACAAATATGTATGCTGACAATATGAGAATCATCCACATTCAATTTGAACACACTATCAAGAAGAGACTTCTAAGGATATCCACTTCCACCTTGTTCAATTTCCCATCCAAATACAAACAATAATCATTATCAATAACAATCAAACACATAAGACTCTGTATATGAAACAAAATATTATTATCAACCCCCAATCTACCGTTAAATACTAGGGAACCACAATCCTTTCAAATGAGCAAAGTAGCAACTCCAAAAAGAATATAACTACAAGACGATCAACCAATGTGATCACGAGATAGATTCCACTCAAATCATAAAAAAATGATCAGACACAAAAAATCGACTCCAGTTATCTGATGTAATTAAAACATCAAAATATTCCTTACCCAACTCGAAATCTTGAAGAACATACACTACACACTCAAACTCATCACCACAAACAAAATATCGAATCGTACTACGGTGAACACACTACTCATTAGTTAAGCCTGCTACGATTCAAACTTCCCTATAAAACTTTTATTCACCACCTATATATTAAAACACACTTATTTTAATTTTTTCAATACTCATAGCCAATGATTAAGTGCCTATACCTAATAAATCATACTATCACTACAAACTACTACAATTGAATGGAAAGAACAACATAGAAGCTTGCACACAAATTGACACATCGTTTTTCTAACAAAATGTCTTTGAAGTTTCAACAATAAAAGCCCATCAGCCCAATAAAAAAAAGCCCAGAACCTCAACCGCGCAATCATTGATTCCAACACAGGAAAAACTACCTTGAATTTCGTCTTCCCGCTTCCACCAAAAATCTTCAAAATTTTTCAGCGCCTCTTATAAATAACTTCACATTTCTCTTCAATTTTCACAATTTCAATCTATCATTTATTTTAATCTATTCCGTTACCATGCCAAGTAAGCGCAAAACTAGGTCATCTTCTACTTCCTCTGTGGACGCTGTAAATTTCGCCGCTGATTCAACTTCCGGCGAGACTCCGAACAAATCCAGGAGGAAGACGAATCTAAAAACCGCCGAAGTTGTAGCAGTTGAAAAAAACGAAAAAAGTGATGCTGCTGATTTGAATGTTGACGGTAATGGAAACAGTGAAAATGAAGGTTATAATTCCAGATTTGTTGGAGATCCGGTTTCCGATGAAGAAGCTAAACGCCGATGGCCCAATCGGTATCAAGAAAAGGTATCTTTCTATATATATACGTGTTTGTTTATAATTTAGGATAATTTATTTTTGGTTATGTTCAGTTCAAATTTTAAAGTGATGAATTGTTAAAGTGATGAATTGTTAGAGCTGTGTTTACGAATTTTGGTATCAAAATTATGTTAATTTGCTTATAAATTCATTTATTTATTTGTAAATTATTGTTTAAACGAATATAATTGTGTCAACACTTTGCTTACTTTTTTGTTCATATGTATTTTACCTCATGGTGGAAAATATTTTAATTCTGTTTTGTTTGTGTTTTAGGAAAAAAAGCCATCCACAAAATCGAAGTCAAATAGGTATGTTGTAAATTGTAATTTCATATTATTGTGATATTAACAAATATTTGTTGGTTTGATGCCAATTTGTAATGTTGTTTTTATGCATAGTAGTGACGATGAAGAGATTCTTCAAGCTCGACATCACTACACAGAGGCAGAGATTGATGGGTGTACAATTTACAAACTTAACGATGATGCCCATGTGAAAGTGAGTTTAAATAATTGAAGTCTTTATGTTTGAGTTTAAATTTATCATTGTCTCACTCTTCGAATCACGTATAGTGGTATAGATATATTGGACATGCCACTAACACATTAATATTGTTAACAATTTAAAATAAATGAATTAATTGAATATAATAAATATGTTGATGTCGTATTGGTGTATGTCATTTAACATCTGACACATGTGTTTGATCAGAAATATCGATAGTCTTGTAACTGGATTACATGATCCAATATCCTGTTTGATTTTGAAATATAGAAAATTTGATTTCAACATTTTAACTTCAAATACAATATTCCACTTGTTTTTTTTTTCTTCTGTTTACACGTATGGCAAGGACAAACATGCCCCGTTATGACTTTTTCATTCTAGCAATCATTTATATTTTCTTAGATATCTTGAATGAGGAGAGATTTATTGTTGTCAAATAGCGGCATTATAATGCTATATCATACCAGATTTCGATGAATGCTCTATATTGCTATAAAAACTATAGTGCTATGGCTCCATTCCCTTTTTTCATTTGTATGCAACATGCCTTTACTGTATATAGTTTACTTATTATTAATTTTGACCTCTATGCTGACTTTGCTATTTGATTGCAATGCTATATGCTATTTTATATAGTATATTTTTTGTGTTTAGCTATTTTCCACATCTTCTATTGATAAAACTATAGTCTACATTTACCGATATTTTAAATAAATCTTACGAAACATTTGTTTGAAGTTGTTTAATGAAGTATCTTGGGATGCTGTGTACAAAATTTGAGATACGTTGTTTCTTTATTTTATTGTGTGCATTGCCGTTAGTCTTTTTATAGCAATAGAAATAATTTTGAAATTTTATGAAGTTTTTTTAAAATAAAATAGACTTACGGGTATATTCTTAAACATGCACACATATTGAAGTTGTATAAGAGTTTTATGTTCTTGAACTGTTAGAAGTATATATAAGGGCCGTTAGATGTATATAGATATTTGTTAAACCTGAATAGTAAAATTGAAGAAAATTGACAGCAAAGATGAATTAAAGAAAATCAAGAAGGATTTTTCTCAAGAATGTATTATTTAATTCTGACACAAAGGAATAGAATAACAGTTACAAATTTGCTAAATGAATTGCCATGCAATTCAGTCTCAACTAATTAACTCTCTAACTGCCTCCCTATTGAAGACTAAGCTTCTGTTATTTATACTAACCATCCTAACTAATTAGTTAGGATTTACAGCTGGCACAACTTAGCAACTAACAGAATCTATCAACCTAGAAATTAAGTTTGGTTCCTTCTCTTACACACCTTCCTAATAGGAAGTCTGCTTGACTAGCAATCTTATCAATACCCCCTAAAAGAACTACCTTGTCCTCAAGGGGAAAAGACGGAAAAACCTCCAACATCTTGGAAGCTCGCTCCCAAGAGTTATCACATGATGGCAAATGAGCCCATTTCACCAAAACCTCCATATTGCCTCCAACATCAGTCTCCACTGCAGTATATCTTCTGCCTGGACAGCCAATTCAAGCTCCTCAATCAACATTGGTGGCAAGGTCTGAGGTGAATGCTGTGATTTCAAAGCCTTCTTAAGCAATGAAACATGGAACATCGGATGAACTTTAGTTTTGAGAGGCAGCTTTAGCTTGTAAGCCACCTCCCCCACTCGGTTTAGAATCTGAAAAGGATCATAATACTTAGGAGCCAATTTAGCATATGGTCTATCAACCAAGAATTTCAATTTGTAAGGCTGAAGTTTCAAGAAAACCCATTCCTCAACATCAAAATTCACCAACTGCCAGTGTTTATTTGCTTGAGCCTGCATTTGATCTTGAGACTTTAGCAAATTCTGTTGCAAATCAGCCAGTAAATCATCCCGTTGTTGGGCCAACTGATTGACATCATCCAACTTTGATGGAATGGTGTAGCTCTTAATCAACAACAGAGGGTCCCTTCCATATAAAGCTTTAAAAGGTGTCATTCCAGCAGAGATATTGTAGTTATTGTTAAACTAGAACTCAACCCAATGTAAACAATTCAACCAAGTCTTGGGCTTAGGCCCGACAAAGCACCTAAGATAGTGTGGATACTTATATGGTCGTAGATTAGGTATCTCAGCCCCCTCCTTCAAATGAATTGCATGATCTAACCTTCTTTGGGGTGGAAGACCTTGAGGACCCTCAAAAACCTCAGAATATTGCTGAAGAACCTCTGAAACAACTTTAGGGATGATTGAAACTGCTGCTGGTTTTGGTTTGCAGAATCATATTGAATCAACAAGCCTTCCCCTTCTTCCTTCAAAATTTGCATAAAGGCTCCATAAGACAATTCAGTCTTAGTTAAGGACAAATCACCAACCAAAGTAATCAGCTTGCCATCTCTAGACTAGGTAAGCTCCAGCTTGCCAAAGTTGGTTTTGACCTCTCCCAAATGAGAGAGCCAATCCGAGCCCAACACCAAGTCCACCCTTTGCAGGGAGAACAAATAAAAGTCTTGCCTAATTTCTATTCCTTGCAAATGCAAACTCAACTTGGGGCACCTTCCCTTACATTTCACCCTATGACCATCCTCCACTTCCACAATGTACGGAGTATCTTCCACCAGCAAGCTCAATTTCTGAACTACTTCACGAGAAATGAAGCTATGAGAAGCTCCACAATCTATGAGTGCCAAAACAGAGTTGTTTTGAACTACCCCTTGTATCTTCCAAGAATTTGTGGAAGTCAGCCCAGCCATTGAACAAAGAGACAATTGCAGAGAATTGAAAGCTTCTGCCTTATGAAAATCAGCATCCCTGTCCTCCTCGTCATTTGCTTCTAAAATAATCATACGAAACTGCTTATTTTTGCATTTATGGTCTCTATGATATGTCTCATCACATCTGAAACAAAGTCCCTTCTCCCTTTTGTCTCTCATCTCAGCCCCTGACAGGCGTTTGAAATCACCACCCCTGATTTTATTCCCTTCCCCAACCTGAATGCTCACCAGATTAGTGGTAGAGGTACCACCCTCAGTTTTCATATCCAACCAAGGCTTAGTATCAACAGTCATAGTCTTATTGTAGGAACTAGCCTTAGAAACAGTGGTTGGCTCAGTGAAAGTGTTGGTTCCTTTCTTGGTCCAAACCAAATTCTTCTCCTCAATCATAATAGATTTTTGAATTAAATTAGACAAAGACTTTAATTCGTAAAGTTTTACCTCCACTTGAATTTCCTTTTTCAAGCCATTCATGAAAATTCCTCTTGCAAATTCTTGATCAATGGTCTTCAAAGCTTCAACATATTTCTCAAACTCCTCCACAAATTCCACCACCGTCCCTGTTTGTTTGAGTGTTAGCAACAACTCAAAGGGATTTTGTACCATTGAAGGTTGAAACCTGCGAACCACCGCCAGCTTGAACCCGTCCCAAGTTGGTTCAAGATTGCACCTAGCCCATCAGTAATACCAGCTCAGTGCTCTACCCTCCATGGCCACCAAAGTGGCACGCAACTTCTCCTCCTCGTGAACGCTTCGCAATTCGAAGAATCGTTCCAAATGGTGCGTCCAACCGTATGCATCGTCACCTGAGAAAATCGGGATCTCCATCTTCCTCCACCGGTCGCGCTCAATGTGTTCACCCAGGGATCTACCATCGCGACCGCTGGAATAAATCTTGGCCGCGAGTGCAGCCAATTGATCCTCCGTGTGTTTGGCGCGCGCCTCTGCCAACTCCAATCGTGTGCGCCATTCCTCGCGCTCCTGCTCCCAATCACTCACATCTCTCACCATGCTTCTTGTCTGCATGCAATGCGCAATAGAAGAAAGCAAACTTAGGGCACTAAATTGGTGCTCTGATACTAGTGTTAAAACTGAATAGTAAAACTAAAGAAAACTGACAGCAAAGATGAATTAAGAAAATTATGAAGAGTTTCTCTCAAGAATGTATTATTTAATTATGACACAAAGGAATAGAATAGCAGTTACAGATTTGTTAACTGAATTGCCCTACAATTCAGTCCCAGCCAATTAAATCTCTAACTGCCTCCCTATTAAAAACTAAGCTTCTTTTATTTATACACACCTCAGCAACTAACATAATCTATCAACCTAGAAATTAAGTTTGGTTCCTTTTCTCATACACCTTCCTAATAGGATGCCTTGCTTGACTAGCAGTCCTATCAATGTCTAAGTGTTTGGTTACGAGGATTGAGGACTTTGCTTCATAATGTAAGGATATGTGACCACACCCACGTGTACCCCTCCTCTTGTGTAGCTTTTTTTGCTAATTGCTAGGTGAATATTATATATATTTTTTGACGAAGCTTTGAATATTATATACTTGGCCAATTCCAAATATGATTGATATATTTCTTTTAATATTCAGGGGGAGGAAGGTGGAGAAAATTATATCTGTAAAATTGTTGAGTTGTTTGAGGCAGTTGATGGAGGATTGTACTTCACAGCACAATGGTATTATAGAGCAAAGGATACAGTAAGTTTTCTTTTTTTGTCATCTTATATATATGAGATTCAAACACAATTATGCCACTGTTATCAACTCCCCACTATGTGCAACAACAAGCTGGAATTTGAACTAACCGCTCTTGATTTGCAATATACTATTTAATACAAAGTGTTATTAAATAGTTGTTATTGTATTGCATAGCGTAATTTGAACAATATGTTATTTTCTACTATTAGCAATTAATTATGTTTGAGCTGTAATTTATTTAGTTTGAATATGTTCTACATTGCAGGTCATTCAAAACCTTGGACATCTTATTGAACCAAAGCGAGTATTCTTTTCAGAAGTCCAAGATGACAATCCATTGGATTGTCTTGTTGAAAAGTTAAACATTGCCAGATTACCACTAAATGTAAGTTAGGAAGTTATTAAAACCTAAATAGTATTATAAACTTTGGGATGCTATTAAAATGTTGAACGTTAATTGTAAATTATTGACAAATTCCTTAAATCTATTACAAATGATTTTAGACTAGGGATTTATTTAATCAGTTTCAAATAGTTCAACAAACTCTAAAGTAATTGAATGTTATTATTATTATTGTTATTAACTATTGTATTTCTTGCATTTAGTAATAACAATTTTATTGCAGGTGGATTTTGATGCAAAGAAGAAAGTAATTCCACCTTGCGATTATTACTGCGACACACTCTATCTTCTGCCATACTCTACATTTGTTAAATTACCATCAGGTTTGATTCTATCTTTAGACATCTTCTTTTTTATAAACAAGAGGACATATGATAGATGATACAATTAAATTTAAATAGAAAAGATAATTTAGATATTTAAATTAGATGTAGAATTTATGTTAATTGGACTTTTATTTTAATTATTATTTAGTTGGGTTTCTTTAGATTTTAGGCCTTTTATGTTATTATCCATTATTATTACTATATATGCATTTTTATTGAGACAATTAAAACAAACCAAAAGTGATTTCGGTGTGGATTTACATCAAAGTATGTTAATATTTAATAATTTAGAGATTATTTGTTAAAATTTTAAAAAAAATTAAAAATTACTTTATTTGTCAATGGTAATGAAAATCAAGTTTTTTTTTTAATTACAAAAAATGATTTTTACGAGAAACTATTCAATTCAAACCATTTTTAAATATAAATGTTTTTAAATTATTTTAGATTTTTATTATTTCAAAAAGTTATGACAATCATAAAAACTTTTTAAAATGATTATTCTGTAATTTTGTTTTGACAAATGGGCTCTAAATTCGTTCTCGTATTATTTACAAAATTTGTAACTCAGAAAGCAAGGAAGGTGGTAGCGAGTCTTCCTCTACAATTTCATCCGAAATTGAAGTAAATGGAAGATCTGAGGTGAACTCTAAAATTGGTAACACTTTTCATAGTGAAGAAAGTACAGAACCAGAGCTGAAGTTGTTGGATTTATATTCTGGTTGTGGAGCAATGTCAACTGGTTTATGTCAAGGTGGAATCTTGTCTGGTTCAAATATTGTTACAGTGAGTTCTTTTCTTTGTATTTGAAAAACAATTAATTGTATCTTTTTGTTTCATTGAACTACCATTTTAATAAAATTGTAATTTGGTTGTTAACTTACTCAAAAATTTAAATTAATTGTGGAATGTTTAAAACTTTAATTTAGTCTATGACATGGTCTTTGACTTTTTTAATAATAAATTATATATTTAGTAACTTTTATGATAATAAATTATATATTTTTAGTACTATTTTAATGAATATAAAAATAATTTAATTTTTTAATGGAATTAAAAATTAAAGTAATATTGTTTTACATTTTCCATGATAAAATAGTGCTTACTCATTGTTTCTTTGTTTTAATTAACTTTTGTTTTTTTAACAGAGATGGGCAGTGGATCTTAACGAACATGCCTGTAAGAGTCTTAAACTAAACCATCCAGAAACTGAGGTAATTGGGTATTATTGTGTTTATAAGAGATGGACAGTGGATCTTGACGAACATGTCTGCATAATAACTATTTCTCTCCCAAAATATATTTAAAAATAGATTAAAAAAAATTAGTGCAAATTTTGAACTAAATATATATACATATGTTTTATTTGATCAATATTTTTTTTTATTTAATATTTTGCAGCTTCCTCCTTATGTTGCATCTTATGTTCCATACGTAAAATACACATTTAGATCGATAAATCAATTTATATATGTCAAAAAAATAGTTTTCACAACCCTTACACTCTAAAAGTCAAACAAAATATTTTATGAAACTCTTTCATAATTTCTTACATAAGCAACTCTCTTTAAATTTATGAAATTCAAATATAAAAGAAAAATTAGAGTGAAATGATGGATATCTACGAAAAGATAGAGAACGGATCCCATATATATTATTGGAGTTAATAACAGTAATATATTTTTTTGAAAAGAATAATAATTTACTATTAAACCCTCCCTGGTAGATTCGAAATCGGGTCCAATACATGGATAATCTTACTCTTTCTGCTAAATTCAACTATGTCGATTACGACAATAAAATATTTTAATGCTGAATTCCAACACCGTATACATTGGTTATTATCAGGTTAGAAATGAAACCGCGGAAAATTTCCTCTCATTATTGAAAGAATGGGAGAAGCTATGCAGTTACTTCTCTTTAGTCCAAAACAAGGTGCCACATAAGGAATATGTGGATCTTTTTAGTGAAGAAGAGGGAGAGGATGATGACACCGGCGGCGAAGAAGAGAACAATGACGAAGAAGTGTTTGAAGTTTCAGAAGTGCTTGCAGTGCGATATGGTGATCCAAAGAAAAACAATCCAGGGTTATACTTAAAGGTGTGGTCAATGGTTGACTTTCTATCTATTTCTTTTTGTTGGCTGTTATGAAACTATCAATTATGGAAATTGGACATGATAGTTGCATTTACACATTGACACATTTAATAATTTGAGAAAATGAATCAATTGATTGTATTTAATATGTCAACGTGACAAACATAGGAACACTTGTTTGATTTGAAGTGTCGGTGTTATAGAGTTAGAAAAACTTCTTTGTTTTCTTATTTGGTTGGATATGGTTATTTTTAAACTTTATTACTTTTTAATATGTGCATATTAGGTTTCTTGGAAGGGATATGGATCTGATGCAGACTCTTGGGAGCCAATTGATGGTCTAAGGTAAGCTAACAATTTTCCAAAAAAAAAAAACTTATTATGCTATTGTGTATTTGGTTTAACTTTGCCATGCATTTCAAAGCAAGTCCAGTGGCACCTAATAAACAAATGATTGTTATAAACTTGGAGTTAAGATCCTCTTCATTTTTATTCTCCATCACTAATTTTGAAGTGTTTTGAGGTGTATAAAAATATTAAGACCCACAAATGTAGCATTATGTTTTACATTCCCACAACTTTGATAATAATAGACCCATTACTGTTTATGTTTTTTAATTAGCTTGGAAAAAATGGAAAAAGTGAGAAAATGGAGAGTATCCTAACTCATAAACTTGGCATATGCTTGGTCTCTTCCCAACTCAATGCAAACATTCTAAATAGTAACTTTCAATTCTATTAACATTCTTTTTTTCTCTCAACATAGAGTATTTGGAAAATAAATAGCCTTTTAATATTTGAAATTGTAATATTCAAACAATTTAATTCATCAAATTTACCAAATGATAATTTAGTCATTTATATTAAACAATGGTTGTTAACTACGTTTTATCGCCAAAACTTATCTTTAGAAAACATTAATTGAAATCTTGTCTTGAATGGTCTCATGCTGTATATCATTGAAAATTGTGGTGCTAAATTTTAATAATACTAAATTGATTGGACTAATGTCTTTGCAACAGTAATTGCAAGGAAAGGATAAAGGATTTCGTGACTCAAGGCTTCAAGTCGAAAGTCTTACCATTGCCGGTATGTTATGATTGAACTTTGGTAAAACATCCTTCAAATTACAGTGTCTAAATTTATACATTTAATTTATGGAGGTGAAGATTTTGATTTATTAATGTAGCTTCATAAATTAGCTAAGCATGGAACTTTTCATAGTGGTTAACTATTGTTATGTAGGGAGATGTTGATGTAGTATGTGGTGGACCTCCCTGTCAAGGAATAAGCGGTTTCAACCGTTTTAGGAACAAAGAGAATCCCTTAGAAGATGAAAAGAACAAACAATTGGTGGTTTACATGGATATTGTTAATTACCTTCGGCCCAAATTTGCATTGATGGAAAATGTGGTTGATCTTGTTAAGTTTGCGAATGGATTTCTTGGAAGATATGCATTGGGTCGTCTTGTTCAAATGAACTATCAAAGTCGCTTGGGAATTATGGCTGCTGGGGCTTATGGACTTCCTCAGTTTCGCCTGCGTGTCTTCATATGGGGGGCTGCACCTTCGGAGGTATATCTATTATTTGTCTGTGTCACTCACACGCACACACACACACACCTATTCAAGCTGAAGTGTAGTTAATTAAGCTGTCAAAATATTGACAAAATAGTCTTTTTAACTTTTCTCAATTTGGTTATGTATTTAGACTTTATACTTGTCAAACTCAATTTTTTTGATTATGTTAAACTGAAACTCTTTATATTTTGCAGATGCTGCCTCAATTTCCACTTCCAACTCATGATGTTGTATTAAGAGGTTTCATTCCTTCAGAGTTTGAGGTACGGTCTATTGGTGAAGTTTCTTTAACTATGTTTTAATTGAATTATTGATACATGCACAGTAGAAGCAGATGATTTGATATAAATGATGTTTGTAATGCCTGTAGAGTAGCACAGTTGCGTATAATGAAGGACACAATGTTCAACTTCAAGGAAAACTTTTATTGGAAGATGCTATTTCTGACCTTCCTATGGTATATTTTAATCTTTTGGTTGTTTTCTTTGTATTTTACTAATCCTTGTATATTTATTAATAACCTTTTTTGTGAACGTATTTAGATTGAGAATAATGAAAGACGAGATGACATGAAATATGACAAACCTCCCCAAACAGAGTTCCAACAGTTCATTAGATTAAGCAAAAATGGTAATAAGTTCTTAAATGTGAATGTTTTATTGAAGTATAATCTTGTGTACTTTTTCTTCACAACTTATATTTTAGATTAATTAGTTCTTAACATGATATTTGAGTTGTTGAGATTGAATCTTGTGTACTTTTTGTTCACAAAATATTTTGTTTTAATTGGCAAAATATGGTCCATATGACACACTAAACTTTACATGTGAATTTAGTTGCCAAAGTATGCATATGTGATTTATTTATGGAATGTGCAGAAATGTTAGGTATTTCAACTGAGAAGTCTTCAAACTCCTTGCTTCATGATCATCGTTCTCTGGAATTGAATGTGGATGACTATCAACGTGTGTGTCGGATTCCAAAAAAGAAGGTTTTTGTTGACTCTTTTATGTTTTATTTGCCACAAAGTGGTATTGTGACATATTGTGAGTTAGTACTAGCAACACCCTTATGAACACAAGCATTCCAACACACTATCATTTTTGTTGAAATTCTAATGAGTTCTGTTTAATAGTGTAGGTCCCACAAATTTAGTGGGATATATATGAATCTTAACTAATTGAAGGAAGTATTTTGGAAAATGTGTTAACATGTGTTGTTAATATTTTTGTAGTATTTGCTATTAATGATTGTATGTTGTGTATTGTTGTTAGGGAGCTTGCTTCAGAGATTTACCTGGTGTTCGTGTGCGGCCTGACAATAAAGTTGAATGGGATCCTAAAGTAAAACGTGTATATTTGGATTCGGGAAAACCATTGGTAATATACCTTTTATTGTATTTTTGCGGGCATCTCACTTTAGCTATTACGTTTGAAGAGGGTGCTTAGTATCTCATGATTTGATTTGACAATGCAAGAGAAATTAATGCTAATAACTTAGTTTGTCAAAAACATAATCTTTATATTATTAGAATTGGTTATGCTCATTATCAAACACCACTTTGTCCATTCATATTTATGAAATTTTTATAAAAAATGATATCATAAGGAATTAGTAGTCAGTAATATCTATTGTAATAATATGTTGCTTTGGTTTTTATTGTAGGTTCCAGATTATGCTATGTCTTTTGTGCATGGAGGTTCATCAAAGTAAGTTTTTAACCAAAAAATTATTTTGATTTAGTATTTTAATGTTGTAACATGATGCCTACATTACTATTATTGAAAAGATAATTTACTCATAATGCTTTGTGCTGATATACTTTTAGACCTTTTGCTCGATTATGGTGGGATGAAACTGTTCCAACTGTTGTGACAAGAGCAGAACCTCATAATCAGGTATCTTTTTGTATTTTAAATTTTATTTAAAACTTAATAATTGGATCTTGTCAATAGTGTTTTACTAGTATATAAAATGCAAGTTTATATGAAATTAGTGATAAATTTTGATATTAATGATATACTTTATACTTTAGTTATAGTCATTTATGTGGGTAAATTTGCACCATATTGATTGAAGCAATTATTGAGGAGTTTGTATCCAATGGTTATTACACTAATACACAATGTTTACAATGATGTGTTACATTCTAAGAGTTTAACTATGGCTATTATATATTTTTAATAATGGCTATTTTGAATTACATAATAAATGATGTACAAGTCACAATATATGAAATTTAATTTGTGAAAAACTACACTTTTTTTTAATTAAAATATTTGCATTTCCTGAAAGTTAAAACATTAACACAGTGACAAATGTGTGGTTGATGATAGTCTAAATCGTGATGTAATTTCATGAGTTGCCCTTCATCAGAATAAGTTTGGTCCATGCCATATTACAATTTACAAGCCTAGCTCTGTCTTTATGTATATGCAAGTTTCTATTTTTTTTGTCATACCAATGTCATCTTTGCACTTCAAAAATGACCATTTAACATGCTGGATTTATATGCTTTATTAGGCAATTATGCATCCAATGCAAGATAGAGTATTGTCAATTCGGGAAAATGCGAGACTTCAAGGTTTTCCTGACTTTTATAAACTATGTGGGCCAGTCAAAGAAAGGTAATATTTATTATCTTCTTTTATTCTTAAGGTTTATGTTTACATCGGAAGCCAAATCCAAACCAAATTTGCCTTGTTTGTAGCCATGGTATCATGAAGTTGGTGAATTTTAACCTTCAAATTCATTCATTGAATTCGCCACCTCAATTAAAATATTTGTATTTAAACAATTTTATATATTGTTATAGGTACATTCAAGTTGGGAATGCAGTTGCAGTTCCAGTTGCAAGAGCTTTAGGATATAGTCTTGGTCTTGCATTTCAGGGTGCTGTTGTTGAAGGGCCATTGTACAAGTTGCCTGATAAGTTTCCCATGATTAGAGATCGGGTTTCCTCGGTATCATCTGAAGATGATGCATAATGTAACTTGAGTTTGTGTTTGTACCATTATTGTAATAATTTATAATTTATCATACTTGTAAACAAATTTGTATCATCATCATCATTGTTATGTAACATTATTCTTCAACATTGCTATTTAACATTAAAGTTTAATTATTATGCATTGTTAGTTTAATTTTTTTTACACTATTAGGCCACTACAATCATTAAATGGGATGATTTTATAAGTAATTTTGATAAAAGTAAAATATCTTTATTGGTTTAGTGATTGTGATTGATTAACAATATAAAAATTATTTATAGTGATGATGTATATAAATTAAATTTTTAACATTATTTGTCTAGTGTTAATTTTGAAATTTTAAATATATAAGTGAATGTTTTCTTAATGTGTTTTAGATTTTTTATTCATTATTAGAACAAACAATAAATGTACTCAAACTTTTATAATGTTTGATTGCATTCAAAATTGTTACGTTTGCTATTAGTTTTTCTAAAGTATAAATTGTTAGGGATTGGTAGTAATTCATGTTAGTTAATATGGTTAAAAGTTAGTTTAAACATGTTAGTGCAGTTTGTTATTTTCTGATTTGTAAGCTAGTGTGCTTGTAGTCGTGACTCAGAGTCAGCTCACTAATCAGCATGTGTGTGTGAAGCTTATGGTTAGTGTATAAATAGTGATGTCATATGTCATTTGTTATAAGTGTTGTAACTTCTCCAATAATCAATAAAGTGCAATTCCACCATTACTAAGTGAGTTATTTTCAATTCAAACACATAACAGAAGAGTGCAAACACGTGTCAGCTTGAGTGTGAGTCTTGTATTCCAACATAAATGGCATATAAAACATTTTTTTGTTAGTAGTTCTAGAAACATAAATGCCATGCAATGTGTCTTCGAGGAAATTTGAACATAGTTCTTGAAATTAAAAGATTAGATGGTTACTATTGCATTGTTCTTGTATTCCAACATATGTTGTTAAAAGTACATTTATACAGCAAGATATAAAATAAAAAAGAGTTCTTCCATGTTATCGTATAAATTGTTTATATATTACATGAGAGGTATATGTGACTCATTATCCTATGAGTCAATTTTTTTTTTTTGGATTAAAGAAATATGATTACATTACCACATACTCACCATTAATGGCATATTGTAGTACATCATTAATTATTATCAAATATTTTTATTCATTAATTATCATTAAGATCACACCCTTTCATATATATATATATATATAAACATAATTGGAATCATGTATAAAATTTATTTGCTTTTATTTTAACATTATCCTAAATTTTTACTTAACTAACAATGTCAATAAACACTTTATATATAAATTATTCAAATGGAAGATTCAGAAGCATCATAGAATAATTTAGGATCATACACACATTAATATTTTTGGATTCTCAGCAACATCGTATAGTTTTACAAATAAAAAAACTAAAAATAACCACAAACTATTTTAAGGTTGTGTTTTAAAACACACACATACACCCTCTCTCTCTCTCATTATTCAAGAATAGATATATAGATAATTGAGAATTCAAAGAGAGAGAGAGAAGAATGAGTTGTGGTGTTATGTTGATTTGTGTTGTGTGGTGAAAAACTGAAAATGAAATAGAAATAGGCTTAACTCAATGAATGAACAATTTCTCCTTGTGTTTGTGATGTAAGAATCAAAGAAGAATTGTTTCAAATAATTAACAAAAAAAAAAAAAAAGAGAAAAGAAGGGTCACTTACAATTTCAATGCCTTCCTTAGACTCTCTTGATTCCTTCCTCTTTTCTCTTACCAAAGACTTCTCTTCTCCTTTGGGAATTTTTGTTCAAATTCAGGTTTTCCATTTCTCCTTTACTTGCTCTCTCTCTCTCTCTCTCCTTTTTTATGTCACAAGTTTTAATTTTAATTTTCAACCTTTTTTTTGTTGGTTTATATATATATATATATAACTTGGTATTTCTAGTTTTATTAAAAAAATAAATAAATACAAGTTAGTGTATATTTGTGTGTATGTATGAGACTGCATGAAAATATCCATTAAGACAATTGTTTTAGGCTTTAACCATACTTCATAGGAAATATCCAATTTTTTTTTTTTATATACTTTAATGTTGAAATTAGATGATAGAATGATCTTATTTTGTATACCAACCATATTTATTGTTTCATAGAAAAGATAGGTTTAAACAATGCATTTTTATTAGTCTTTGTTACACTATTTTTCTTATTGAGAAATATAGTTTTGGTGTATTGTGCTCTAAATTTCCAATACATTAATTTTTTTTATAAGTATTGTGCAAAAAAAATTTAAACTTCTAAAAACTAAATGTTTTTAGTTTTTTTTTTAAATAAATTAAACTTAAAATGTGATTTTGTTCTTGAGTATTAATTGTGTGTAGATCTATTATTGTTAGATGCTGCTTAGTTGATAGAAAACTAAACTGAAATTGTGAATTATATTCAAACATAGATATATCACTTTACATTCAACTTATTTTTAAATAAAATTAACCGCATAAACAAACACACTCATAATAATGTTATAAACTTGAATATTATGTTGAATATGCAGGGATGTGTAATTTGCTTACTCCTAGCTTTTGGATGGGCTGCAGCTGCTTATGTTAGGTATTCATTGTTGTTATATACACTTCCAAAATACACATCTGAAAAATAAATATTTTTTCCCTGTGTACTATCGAAAAAAATACAAATGCGTGTTCTAGTGTTTGACACATGTTGATATATGACACAACACATGTTGATATGTGACACGACACATCAATTTACATATAATTAATTAATTTTTTTAAATTATTATTGATATGTTAGTGTCAAATTAATCTGTGTCCATAAAAAATTTGCATTACATTTTTGTGTTATAGGAGAAGAGAGATAAAGAGAATAAAGAGGAGTATTCAGAATGGCAATAGCTTTGCTTTCATTTGTCAAGATATCAATGAACTTGAACACTCTAATCAAGTCAATTTGCCAAGAGTAACAATAATTATGCCTCTAAAGGGTTTTGGTGAACACAATCTCCATAATTGGAGGACTCAGGTATAGGACACACACCTCTATAACTTTGATGTTGTGTAAACTCTTCAACAAAAATATAAGGAAAAAAAATGTTTAATATGTTTTGAAATTTGATTTTTCTTTGGAGTCAATACCATGAAGTTTATTATGTTTGTCATTTTTGTAGTATCATTTTTGTTTTAAGCAATATCTTAAAAATCGGATTGAAGGTCGAACTGGTGAGACCACTGTATTATGATTCAATTGGTTTAAATTATTACAAAAGTAAAAATAATGTAAAAAAAGAAAATTGGTTGAACCAATCGGGGTTGAATCAGTTCAACCTTAGTTCAATTCGATTTAATCAGACTGCAACGTAATTGAGATCAAACTAACAGGTAAACTAGTCGGTTCCCAGTTCAACAGGTTGAATTTGTCGATTTGATTTGATATGATTTTTAAAACATTGATTTAATCATCTAATTTAAAATGAAAATATATTTATTATGATTTTTTTTTTATATTTTTTTACATATGCAGTTAACATCTCTTTATGGTGGCCCTTTAGAATTTATTTTAGTGGTAGAAAGTACAGAAGATCCTGCTTACCATGCTGTTTCAAGACTAATATCAGAATTTAAGGTGAAAGTGAAATTCATATTGAGGCTTGATTCTATTGTTTTGGCATTTTTCAAATAAATTAATAATAATCTTTTATGTATTTCACTTATATGTCTGTTTAATCCATGCAGGATTCTGTTGAGGCTAGGGTGCTTGTAGCTGGTTTGTCAACAACTTGTAGTCAAAAAATTCACAATCAATTGGTAAGACTTTTCTTGAATCATTTACTGAACTTAATTAACCACAATTTTGAACTTCACTAATCATGATTAGCAGGAGTCTAAATATACATGATATCTATTAGCCATCTAAATTGTGTTCATATATACCTAATATTCATTAATCATGATTTGTGTTCAAATATATACCTGAAAATTGTGCTTAGCGACGTCCAAAATCGTGGTTAATTGTGTTCGATGGATAATTAGTTAGTCGTAATATCTTGTTATATTCATCAACCATCCATCAATTGAGTGTAATTAACCATGTATTTAAACTGTGTTAATCATTCAATTGGTCGTCAAATTTGTTGTCAAAGTTGTGCAAAAATAACAAAATTCTTAAATAGTATTGGCAACTGAACAGATAGGAGTGGAGTCAATGCATAAAGACTCCAAATATGTGTTGTTTTTGGATGATGATGTTAGACTACATCCTGGATCAATTGGAGCTCTCACTCGTGAGATGGAAAAGAATCCCGAGGTATGACTTAATCAAACGTGGGGTAAACCACCATTTTAATATCTGAAAATGCAGGACAATGTCATTATGGTCTTTGATTCAACTAAATATTCAAATTAGTCACCGAATTCTCAAAATAGTCCATGAAATATACAACTTACTGTCAAAATAGTACATAACCATTCTAATGTCAGAGACTAAATTGACCAACATTTTGATGATTCGATGACTTTTTGGCCAAGTTAGAGACCAACATGACAACACCTTACACTTTTAGAATCTAAAATGACGGTTTACCCATAAAATATGCTAGGTTGAAATATTTTTTGGTTACATTCTTTATGTAATTGTTTTGATGCTTAACAGATATTTATTCAAACTGGATATCCTCTTGATTTGCCATCTGGAAGTTTAGGCAGTTACTGCATCTATGAATATCATATGGTACATAACCTACCTCTTAATTTTCGGGTTATAACAGTCAACATTTTACGCATGCATCATATCAAATCGATTAGATGCATGAGTAAAAATTTTAGTTTGACTTTTCCTATATCAATTATACCCATTCAACTCATTTCCTATGTGTTATTTTTGTTCCACAGCCTTGTTCAATGGGATTTGCAACTGGTGGAAAAACATTTTTTTTGTGGGGAGGGTGCATGATGGCAAGTAGCTTCTATCTCTTTTAATTTTCTTTGGTGCATAAAAATACTTGCAATGCATTCTAACTACTTATTTTTTTTCTCAACAGATGCATGCTGAAGATTTTAGGCAAGATAATTGTGGTGTAGTATCAGAACTTAAAAATGGTGGATATTCTGATGATATGACTCTTGCAGCCATAGCTGGTGAGTAGTTGATACTTTTAACTAGGAGATGGCTCTCACTTTATAAGCCGACTTTGTAAGGGTTGAATTAGACACAATCTAAAATTTTAAGATGATGTCAATCTTGTTAAGATCCGTTGAGCTAATTGTTATCAGGTTACTCGGGTCACTTCAGGTATCGAGTCCTGAGCGTGAGAGGGTATCGAGTCTTTGAAGCAACTCTTTGAATAACAAATTCCATAACTGATGTGTGTGATTATTTTTCTGGAAATTCTACTATCATAGATTCTTTTGCAATGTGTGTTCAATGTTTATTATGTTGTTCATTGCCATAATATTGTCATTTTCAGGTGCTCATAAAAAGCTAATTTCTTCGCCTCCGGTTGCCGTCTTTCCTCATCCTCTAGCAAGTGATCTTAATTTTGGAAGGTTTGTTAATCATCATTCACCTGCAACTAAAAATAAAATTTCATTTTGCATTGTCTGTAAAATTGATTTTAATATGTTCAGATACTGGAATTATCTGAGGAAACAAACTTTTGTGTTGGAGTCATACACGACGAAAGTTAACCGTGTGATGAACCGCGCATTATTCGCTGTTCACTGTTATTTGTCATGGGGATTTGTATCGCCGTACATTATTGCGATAATTCATGTTGCAACAGCACTACAATCTCACTTTAAGGGTTACTCACATGAGGAAATAGCCTACACTTCTGGTGGTGAGAACACTACTTTTCCTTTTTAGGTAGGTTGTTAGTGTTGATTTATGTGTAAACAATTGACAGGATTCTGATACTGAATGATGAATCCTGTCAAATTGTTTGTCTCTTATGCTTCTTTATATGCAAAAAAAAGTGCAAATTTTCGTGAATTTTTCTATTTTCTTCTTAATTTTCTATGATAAGTTTGTTGGATTTAGTGGATATACACATCATTGAAACATGCATCTAATCACTTCTCGTTATTGTATCATCACTCTCCTATGTTAGTTCTTAATGTCTCTTGAGAATTATCTATGTGACGAGAGATATAACTGAGTGCATGTGTAAAACTGTTTTACACCGACAATTCATACCAATTTAACTCTAAATTCATCGGTGTTATTATTATCTACTTCATTCTATGGTTTAATAAACCAGGAGAAAGAAAGAGAAATCATGTATAAACTATATTACACCGACAATTTATACCAGTTTAATTTGTGTTGTGTGTTATTTTGTTGTAATAATCCATAAGAACATATTCTTCATTTCTTCTCCATTGTTGTTATAAGTTGCATTTCCACTAATGATATTATGCATGAAAAAGAAAAGAAAGAATGGAAGAAATGCATTGAGATGAACTTTCAAATTAGGGTTTACAGTTTTGCATTCTTTCAGGGTTATCATTGGTGTACTTCTTAGCTATATGCACTTTTCTTGAACTTCTTTCAATGTGGAACTTGACAAGGATAGAAGTTCAACTTTGCAATTTTTTGTCACCAGAAGCATCCCCACTTTCTATTGCTAACTATAATTGGTGTCTTGTAAGTATTTCTCTCTAAGTTCTTAATCCAAAAATAACAAGTTTCTCTCCAAGCTTGCTTTTATAAGGTGGTGGATTTAGATTTGATGGATAAACAACTTAATTAAAAGCTTATTGCATAAACTTTATCATTTATGTACCATTTCAATAACAAAAGATAAAATAAAGTCAAAAATATTTTCATAAGTTATCCAAGAGAGCTTATGGAAATTAGCTGATAACAACTTATAGGTGTGTTCAAGTTGTTTCCATAAACACTCATCGAACAATCTCACAAATGTTTATGCCAGTAAATAAGTCAATCCAAACATGTGATTGATTAATGTTATTATACATAAATTTGTGTGAATATATGTTGGAGAAAGATTATAATATGGAAAAAGATTATTGTTTAACATGATGACAAAATATGAGAATTTCACCTCTTTACTATTTTAGATAAGGTAAGTGATGATTTTTTTTTTTGGAACAGGTTTTCATTGCTATGTTGGTGGATAACTTTCTATATCCTTTATCTGCAATTCGTTCTCATTTCTCTCAATGTATTAATTGGTCTGGTATCATATACCATTTGAAAGATGGAAAAATCAACAAGGTAAGTTGGTCTAGGTTTAGTAAAAATCATAAGCTACAATTGAAGAAAGAATGAGGATAAACTCTGCATGTGTTCAAAACAACTTATATCAATAAACTATTTGGAGGAAAATAAATTGAAAACAACTTATGAACACATGTGAGTGCTATGGTGAATTGTAGACCATTGCTTAAAAATCACTCAAAACTCTAACAAGATTGACGACGTCCTTCAGAACGGCCCTCATGGTCTTTTTGACAGAGAAAATGACTCAATCGAAGTTAATTCGATAAAAATAACATTATACTTTCGAAGAGTGTAGTTGATTGTCATTAGAGTTTTGAACAATTTTTAAGCACACTTTGTGATGGTCCACTTTAGAATTTGTGTATGAACACATCATAATCTATTTTCAAAACTTTGCTAGAGCCAAAAGTTCTAGTAGTCTAACCTTTTCTAAACGTGATTATACATATAAATATGATTATAAAAGTATTTAGGAGAAAAAGTTTTGAACCATATACTTGTTCAATCCTACTACCTTCGAAATTAAATATAAACAAAAATGATAATTGAAAAGTTAATGTGAGAAAAGTTGATGTATCCAGTCTTAACATCAACTTTTCATTTATCGTTTTTGCTTATATTTCATTCTATAGTATTCGTCAATTATAATATTTTGTTAATTTATTTTGTAAATTTTTCAGATAGATAGGACTCCAACAACCCAAGATAGTGTTCCAGTTTTCACAGACTTGGGAGGAAAACATTTATATGGAAGGAAAGGATTTCCTACAAAAGGCTCATTCCTTAGTTCATTGTCCAAAAGTTTCTCACAATGGCGTCAACCAAAGAGATCTGAATAACTATGAAAAATGGCTTCATTTTTTTCAGCATTCAAAGTTTGTGATGATTGATTCTTTAGTTTGGTAGAATCCTAGTTACGTATTTTTTTGTTAATAATTTTCTATCATAGTTCTGTAATTCATGTATTATATAATCAATAATCACTAAGTGTACAGAAAGTGGTTAAGTGTACATACAGTTTGTGATTCAAATTTAACTTTTATGATTCAATGTTTCTGTTTCACATAATATTCTCTGGTGGATTTTACTTAGCGTGTGTTTGGCTTCAAGTTCATGACTTCAATAATCCGTCTAACTCCTTTTTCACCGCAAATTGTAGAAACTCCAAAACTAAGCTTCTGCTGCAAGTTGAATTTTCACTGTGATTTGGGCAAGTTGAATTTTCACTGTGATTTGGGTGAACATGCCGCAGAAGCAAACATAGGCTTAAACAATACATTTTGTAAGTTTTAGCAATTATAAGACAAAACATGCAATTACAGGATAATCTTATGTTCATAACGAAGCACTTGTTAATGAGAATGGTTTAAGACTTAAGGAAAAACAATCATATACATTGAATTTTTTCTTCTAATTAAACTCTAATGTTCCTTCAAACCGACCAATGTGAATGAGAAACTGCAAACATACAAATGAATCCAAAATATTTTTAGAGTTCTTTCGAGGCAAACGTACTTTTGGACTCAAACTTAAGTTAGCAACGGAAATCCAAACATAGTATTAGCTATTGCTCCAAGTCTCCAATGTAGAAGTCCTCAATCATGTCAAAGACTCGAGTTGCATGTTGTGGCCTGCAATGTAAAGGTAAAAAGCTATGAAGTATTGACACAGCTACGACACTCGACACTTACATGTAGACACCTATAAGAATTTCAGAAAATGAAAGTGCTTAAATGTTAATTACATGTGTCAAGAGTGTTGTGCTGGTATCCGATACCGACACATGTCAGACACTAGACAGACCTTCAATCTAAATTGTCAGTGCTACATAGGTGAAAGGCGACATTAACAGGTAGGGGAGTTGTTAACAAAGGTAGGGTTATGGATCAAACTGCCAAAACAATTATAGATGGCTAATGCATGTTTGGTTTCACGGTGATTTTGCTAAAGCTACATAGTGCAACTTCTACTTGAATCTTTGTTGGCTAAGTCTAAGAAGCTAACCAATAAGAACAATGAGAGCATGCTTAATCCATGTTAATAAGTACCACAATGGAAAAATGACAAATTTTGTTTTGAAAAATGAGACAAGTTTTTCAGTAAGAAACATGTATAACACAGGTAAATTTTGAAATGTTTATTCATCCGAGACAAGGTGAAAGTAATGTATGCATACCCAAAAAATCCTTCAGTTGAATCATCTCCAGCATGTGCTAGAATGGCATCACCACCTGGATGTTCCTCCACATATGAAGTGACATCATATACCTACAGTGAATTGAAACTCAAAAAATGTAAACTCTTGATCAGTTAAACTAGTTACAAGGTGAATGCTACAGTGAACCACCTTCATAAGTGGTCCACCGTGGATCAGTGCTTAAAAAGTCATCCAAGATTCTAATGAAGATCGACAACACTCCTCAAAATGATCCGCTTGGTCTTTACAGTTGAGATAATGACACGGTTAAAGTCGGTTTGATAAAAATAAAGGAAAAACTCAACAAGTTCGACCGACACCAATTAGGTCATTGTTTCAAGTATAAAGATAGAGAGAACTGTTAAATTATACTTCCAAGGAGTGTTGTCGATTGTCGTTAGAATTTCAATTACTTTTTAAGCATAGTACATGGTGCACCACCTATGAAGGTAGTGGACCTTGGAATTTGACTCAGTCACAAAGGTAAAAGTGGAAAATCATAGCATTAGCAAATAAAGTTTGATATGGAAATACTATTTGGTTTTAAACTAAAGGAATAACACATTCAAAAGGTGCATAAAAGGTCATACCTTGTTCTTGATAATTATCCAGCAATCTGTTCTCTTGTTATGCAATGAGACATCAGTTTTACTATAGGATTTTGATGTCTGCAAGAATAATACAATATACAAAACATGATAACAATTAGATAAAAAAAATTATAGCATGACTAAAAAGCTTACAAAATCAAGGTTTAGACATTCCTATGTAAAATTACTTTTAGGCAAAAGCTCACAGATATTTACTTATAGTCCAATCAACTATTTCACTAATACTTTGTCTGAGGGAAGTGTATTTTCATGTTACCAAACTATCATTAGGCTCATATAATACTAGAAAAAAGAGTGATATGCTAGAGTGTGTAAGCTGAAAAAGATGGTGATTCCACTCGATAAGTGAAGTTCTGCAGAATAGCCACTGCCCCAAAGTTACTTCCTCCTATAATCCCTAAATTTAAAAATTCTAAAACACTAAAGTCCTATTAAGCATGGATAGTGACACAGACATCAGACACAACAGTGACATTGACACATCGACACTAGTAATAATTTGAAAAAATGAGATAATTGAATATAATCAATGTGTCGGACACCGGAACATGCCTTCAATCAGAAGTATTGGTGATACAGAGCTAAAGCCTAATCCTCAGTCATTCAATTGCATCATTATGATAAAGCTGATTTAAGGGCCTCCTTTAAGTCATGCCTTTGCTTTTAAATTGTGCACAGAACTCAAACATGAAACAAGTCTGAAAAATATCAAACCATGTCATCAAGGAGAATGCTACCATACCAATATAGTCATTAACAACTTTTTTTTAACATGCTCTCTATTGTTGGGGCTAAAATCTCATGTTGGCCTCTAGAAACCACAAATATAACATGTGATGCACGTTCAATACAAACCATACGACAAATTTTAAGAATTTTAGAATCCAACACAACTATAAATACAATAAATAAAGTGTAAATCACTAATTTAGTCCCCAAAATTGGAGAGATCCGTGAATTTAGTTCTTGAAAACAATGAAATTTCAAAATAATCTCTGTAAAAATCTTCGGTCACATAAGTCCCTCTTAAAAAACTTATAGACTAAATAGACCAATCAAGAAGGACTAACATGGTCAAGGATTTTTAATTTCACAGATGATTTTGGAATTTCAGTATTTTGTGAGACCAAATTGCAAGACGCATACTATTTCCAGAACTATATGGGTGGTCAACTAATTTAGAAAGAAATTAATACAAAAACACAAATTAGTTAGTTTCACCTAGATCCAAAATATAGTTAAACAAGTTATGCCATTCTATGATCAATGAAATACCAAACCTACCATAAAACAAAATAGACAAAAAAAGTGCTCAACTATGCAATGAATAATAATAATACCTTATCACTGTTTGAGCTAGAACCAGCTTTTACCTGAAGCCCTGAGAAAGATGAAAAGAAATCACATCACATAAGCATACCTACACGAATAGCCAAATATTAAACACACCGAAGAACCAATTAGTTCCTCACAATTTCAATGTGACTCAATTCAGTCTCCAACAAAATTTAAAACCCAAATTAGTCATAATAATTTATATCAAGTTCAAATTAGTCCATTTGTTACTCTCCATCAAATTTAACGAAGGAACTAATTTATCCCTCATATGAAATTGTCGGGATCTGATTTGAGTATTAACTATTGTCAAGACTAAATTGTGAGGGACAAAATTGAGTCTTTAGTGTGTGTTTGGTTCTGTGGTGACTAAAATTGATTTCAAATGAATTGATTTTAGTTAAAAGTAAGCTGAACATAAAGTGATTTATGTTTGAATATATTTTAGTAAAAGTGAGTCTAAAAATAAATTTCAATGTAAAAATCATAGTTGCACTAAAAAACTTCAAAAACTACAAATCATGACTTGAAGTTACTGTTAATTCTAGAAGCAAAATCAATTTTACTCGATAACATTCAAATATATAAAAATCAATTATACAGCTCAAGAATTGATTTTGACTCCTCTAAAAGTGGAACCAAACATTCAAAATCTATTAAAAACTTAGCAAAAATCACATGATCATAATAATAACAATGAGAAGAGTGTTGAAAAAGCTGAACCAGATTTGCTGCGTCGTGGGTTGAAAAGAAGAAGAGCAATGAAGAGACCCAGAAGCAATGCAAGTGCAATTAGCAATACCATAATGGTAAAGTCTCAAACTTTAATACTTAATTCAATCTGAAACACCAAAAACAACATTAGAAATCAATCATCATATTAATTAATTAATTAATTAAGGATTAATAATATTGATAACAAAAATGAAGTAATGTTTCACTCACTCAGTTATGAATGAAGTAGTAAGAAGAATCCAACAGAACAAACAAAACAACGTTAGAAATAATGTCACACTGAGTCACCAATGGTGAATGAATGAAGCGCTCACAGATTTTGATTTGAGAGTATTGGGCCGATTAGATGCATTCATTTGGGCTCAAATCGGCCTGTTGACTTGGGCCATCAAAGGTTTGTTTAAAGCGGCCCAACCAAAAATAAATTATTATTATTATTATTACTATTAAGGATTAGTTGCATTTCTTAATCATCGAGCTTAAATTATGTGCAATTTTAGTTTATCATGCGTTTTTAAATTCAATAAAATTAAAAGAGTGATTGAATTAAAGTTGTTAATAAATTTTGGCGAATCATTTGAGGGAATTAAATTTAAATTTTAATCAAAAAAATTCGTTGATTAATTTTATTTAACTTTTTAACTGAATTCTTGATTACTAAAATATATTTTCGGGAGAATCACGTAACTAAGACAAAAAAAATTGATAAGTCTAAATGGATTTTTAGAATAACAATGAATTTGGTAAAATTACATTGGCAAATTATTATCTATCCAATGATATACACTGAATAGTTTAAAAAATGTTTGGTCTTTTGTTTATGAACTTTACAATGCTGAATAAAGCTCAACATATTTCTCAACTAACGATTGAAGCAAAATATTCTTGAAAATAGATCATTTACTTTTAAAGAAGGAAAAATAGAATGATTTGTGTATTTGCGTATATAAAAAGTAAAGAAGGAAAAATAGAATGATTTTAGTGTATTTGCATATATAAAAAAGAGAGAGTGATAATTAAAATTAGAGGAAAAGATAAGAAAGAAATGTAAATTAAGAGAGTTACACCATGCAAAAAGGAAAAAGCAAGGACATTCATGCCTTGTTAATAACTATGTATTTGAAAAAGTTACATGAAAACTGAGATAAGGTTGAACTTTTTTTTTTACAGAAACATATTTATCAGGCATTATTTTAGAAGTTGATTTTGTAAGATCAATTTAGATTGAATTTAAGTTTTAAGATTGTATGGATGATAAATTTCGATTTAACATTGTCAAAGAGTTGGAGCTATATAAATATAACATTTATACTTTATATTAAAAATGTTTGATTCGACACCGTCATATGTTGTTACATTTAATGATGTCTATTTTTTTAAATTATTATTTTATTAATGTATCAGTATTGTGTCAGATGTCCGTATCTATATTTATACTTCGTATAAAACTAAAGAATACTAAAAATTTAAAAGTTACTATAAAATAATAACACCAAACATCACATTTTTATCCAAAATGATCTTATATCACAATATTGGTTCTCATAGTATAACAAAATGAAACATGATTAGACTTCTATATTTACATTATTCTATGGTTATTAAACTTATATAAAAAAATTTAAAAAACAGTGGTGAAGAAAGAATATTAGTGCAGGTTATAATGAAGTATTTTCAGTCACACTTGGAGGACAAACTATGATGCTAATTCAGATTGTTCAACAAGCTATCAAATTTCTCTCACAAATTCCAATTCCAAAATTCCACACAAAGTAATCTTAACTTGATACCATATTAATCACCATTCACAAGAAAAACAGAATAAAGCAAAAAAAACTTTTCTTGCTACATTATATAAATCAAACACATAAACACGTCGACAAAAAAGTTTCGTGATTGAGAAAACGGCTATGACAAAAAAGTATAGGTAGCAGTCGTTACCATTAATATTCTCCGATTTAACAAAGTGAAAGAAAAATCAAGAAAAATATTTGTTAGATATCATTGAAACACACTTTCTATCAGAAGTGCTTCAAATAGTTGAAAATAATACATGTGTTAACATCAGATACTAACACATGTTAGACACTACCAAAACACATCTTTGATCAGAAGTGCTTTGAGTCTACAACTTTCTCCCTTCATATTCCAAGGGGTCCCAAGAAAGAAACACTTTCAAACACATAAAAAACAAAGATGGGTTGTTGCTTCAAAGGCTCAAAAACTCTTCCACCAATGGAAAAATCCATCCCTATAGCTTCATCAAATCTCTCAAAACCAAAAACTCTATCAAGACAACAACAAGTTCTCATACAAATTCCACGATGTAAAGTTTATCTAATGGATGAAGGAGAAGCACATGAACTAACTCAAGGACAATTCATGATCATAAAAATATTTGATGAAAATGTTTCATTAGCAACAATCATCAAAATAGGAAATGATGTTCAATTTCCTCTAACAAAAGATGAACCAGTTGTGAAAGTTGATGAACTTCACTACCTTTTTTCATTGCCTGTGATGAAAGATGGAAATGGTGGTGAACCTCTTAGCTATGGTGTTACTTTTCCACAAGAATTTTGTGGAAGCATGAATTTGGTTGATAGTTTTCTTAAGGAACACTCTTGCTTTAGTGATTTGAAATTGAGCAAGAAGAAGAATATGAAGAAGGGTGATCTTGATTGGGAAGAGTTTGCTCCTTGTGTTGAAAATTATAATCATTTTCTTGCTAAGGCTATTGCTGGTGGGACTGGTCAGATTGTTAAGGGTATCTTCATGTGTAGTAATGCTTACACCAACCAGGTTTTGTTTAACCGCTAAATCATATAAGTTTTTATGTATAAGCTATTTATGTAACAAATTTTTTTTTTTTATCTGACAAAATTTCTGTATCAAAAGATGAAGTTATGTCAAACTGTTTTATATAAGTTGTTTTCATATGTTATCTTAGAGAATTTATGAAAATAAATTGAAGACAAAAGAGTTTTGCTGTTGAATTTTGTTTACTTAAGTAAATGTCTTTAGCATAAATATTATCATATATATTAAAACTTATGTATAAACTATTTTTGTAATAAAAAATATATTAGTTGAAACTATTTTTATATAAGCTATTTTGAAGAGCTGTGAAAATAATTTGAAAACACATTTTAGACATGTTATAAATTGATTCTATATGCTCTGCCAAACAGTTTCACAAATACTTATGAAAATAAGTTGAAAATAGCTTATGAAAAGTAATTACTTAATCATGAATCATTATGGTTAATCTAAAAGTTGGTTTGAAAATCAGGTCCAAAAAGGAGGGCAAAGTATCCTAAATGGTGATTCAGATAAGACAAATGTTGGCATGGTTAAACAAAGTTTCAACAACAAAACTTCTGCTGCCACAAAGAACAACAGAATGAATGAAAATCTCATACGGTATTCTAAAACTGAACATATATATATATATATACACTACAATACTAAGTTAACATGTTATTGATTATGTTCTAGAAGTCATGAATTATTGTTAAGGATAGGATAGTTTTGTTGTTTTCTGAATTTTTTAAGAACATAAAAAATCCGCACTAACATTTATAGATTGAATATGGGTCTAGTGTGCGGCATATGTCAGACATCATCACGACACTGACATATTTGATTATCCCGCTTGTTATATATTATAAAAAAATAATTTTGATATTCTATAATTTAGAGATTATTTTTTAAAAGAGCAATAGTGAAAATTATTTTTTTTTTAAATTAATTATAAAAAATCATTTTTTAGAAGCTAGTAAAAACAACTTCTCAGTTTAAAACAATTTTTAGTTCTCTTTTTAAAAAAAAATCTATAACAAACAAATGAAAACTTACACAAGTGATTAAATTTTAAAAATAAAATCATTTTTTTCACAAAAAAAACTGTAACAAATAGATTCTATATATATTTACTTTTATTTTCTTAATTATTACAATATATATGTTTATGTATTCTATTTTCTTAATTATTATAATATATCTGTTTATGTATTAATGTTAGTGTCGTGTTTAATATTTGTGCATCTGTTATTATTCATAAAAAAACTAACTCTATTTAATTTTTGATTGTTTGGAACCTATGTAGTGTGAGAAAGCTGACAAATATGACAGAAAAGTTATCAAAATCTTTACTTAATGGTGTTGGAATAGTGAGTGGATCATTGATGGCTCCTGTCCTTAAATCTCAACCAGGACAGGCATTCCTTAGGATGCTTCCAGGAGAGGTTCTCTTGGCTTCCCTTGATGCAGTCAGTAAGTTATAAAGCTTCTCATATCAATATCATATCTCGTTTCGATACAAATTAAACTCAATCAATACAAATCTTTAGTGTGTAACTATTTTAAACATGAGTGTCATATTGAATTTTGATTCATTATGATGAATCACGATTCACTATGATGAATCACGATTCACTATGATGAGTGTTGCTTCATTATGATGAATTACTGCGTCTAAGTTTGAATTGTAGAGTAAATTTGATGAAATTAAAATGACACGGTGATTTTATTGAAGTTCTAAAGTTGTGTCAGATAAGATCAGAGTGGCATATTGTAGCATGTATTTGTTGTATATGATATATCATCATATAATTTTGTTGTCACTTATTTTTATTTAAAAGTGTTACATTTTTATTAATAATATATCATATGATAATAAAATTAGAAAAAAGTCTTCTCATTTCACGATTTGAATCTCGATTTGATAATGATGACAACATCAACTTTGATAACTATATTTGCTTTTAATGCCACAGATAAGGTTTTTGAAGCAGCAGAAGCTGCTGAAAAACAAACTCTTTCTGCCACTTCCCAAGCTGCAACAAGAATGGTTTCTAACAGGTAAAAACAATTTCACTACAATCTTTATAGTCTCTCAATTTTAATTGTAACAAACTAACAAAGTTGCTTACAATCTTTCAAATTGATTCAATTTAAGTGATCTTTCGAAAACATTTTTTATTTTTATTTTTTAAAATTTGTATTAATTTTATTCGTTAATAAGAAGTCAAATAAAATTTTAAAGTGAATAATTATCTTCATTTTTAGAATCCACAAATAATATAAAAAACAAAAATTATTTCCATTATTTTAAAAAAAAAACATCTTTATTAACTGACATTTTATTGTATCTATATGAAAATTGATTTTGTTCACAAAGTACTTGTCAAGATAATCTTTAAAAAATGATATCAGAAAATACCTTAAATTTGACGATTTTTATTATACTAATGTAACATTCAATCATGTTAATTTTTTTATCAACCAAATGAATAAAAGAGAATAAAAATAATAAAATTGATATTACATAAGAAATTAGAAGAGTGTGTTTTGTTTATATAGGTTTGGGGAAGAAGCAGGGGAAGCTACAGAGCATGTATTTGCAACAGCAGGACATGCTGCTAATACTGCTTGGAATGTTTCTAAGATAAGAAAGGCCATTAATCCAGCAACTTCAGCAGCTACACTCAGAAATTCTGCCAAATATAGTAATATTAAATATTAATTAATATACAATCATGTTGCTTTGTATTTAAAAATGAGGAAGGCATCAATTATTTATTTGCCTTTGGAATTATTAGTGTTGTGTTGTTTGTAAGGTAAAATACAATATTAACTATACTAATTATTATTGACTATACTAATAATTAAATGTTCATCTTCTTCATAACAATTACGTAGTAGAATATAATTGAGTGGAGAGTGATGCACACAATAGAGTTTAACATATTTATGCTATCAATGAGTCATAGTAATCATATCATTAAAAATGTTAACTTTGATTATAACTACTTCAAATTAAAATCACTCACATAGTTGGACATGATGTAACTGTTAGGGTTGATTGCAAGTCCCACATCCTTTAGTGTGAGAAAATAAGGAGAAGGTCAAGGCTATATATTGGGTTTTGGTCCTTTGTTTTCAAATACACCAGCACCAGTCAGTATGTAGCACTTTAAGCTTGTATCTGACTTAGTTTAAATATTTGCTTTGTAAGAGTGTGGTTGTACTGGGGTGTTGGGTGTGGGTGAGAGAAGTTTATGTGTTGTAAAAATTTTCACATAGTGTTAATTCTCTGAGAGAAGTCTATGTGTTGTAACAATTTTCACATAGTGTTAATTCTCCGGTTTAGGCAGCGGCCGTGGTTTTTTCTCTGGTTTTGGAGTTTCCACGTTATATTCTTGTGTTGTGATTGTGTCTTGATTCTTTTGAACTTATGCTGCTGTTTTTCCCCAACAGTAACAATTTAGATAGTTAATCTCAACATTTTCCGGCGAGATCCCGCTGTTCTGCGACAGCATGAAGCAAGATCTTGACGAGATCCTGCTATCCCGGCATAGTTAATCCCAATATTTCCCAGTAAAATTCCGCTATTATTTTTTCCTTTGTTTTATTGTTTCTACTTTTACTTAAAAAGAAGAAGTAGAATATGTTAATGAAAATGATGTTTATCTTTGATTCCAATACTAGAACATGCATTTGAATTTTAATATTTAGTTATTTTGTTACTATGTGTTAAAAACTTCAATATGCATCGTCTTTATTTCCTTGACTTTTGTTGGTATTTCAATGTATGTTTTGATTAAGAGTAAGACTTGTAGATTCTTATTACTAATTATGAATGTTTCAGAGTTTGAGTCATTTGTTAATTTTGTATTAAATATAAATTTATATAATATTATTCTTGTAATTTGAGTTAAAAAAAATAGCAAGCATCCCGCCTATCCTGAAACGCGTCATCCCACTTTTGGGGTTGGCCGCGACGCATCATTATCTGAGATTAACTATCCAATAAAAACATAAAAATAATGCATAGTCAATAATAAAGACGTTATTTGTGAAAATTCAAAAAAGTTAAAAATGAGGAGTCGATGAACCGATTTGAAAGAAAATTTCAAATTTATGTCCATTAACAAAGTCGAAAAAAACTTGTATAATTTTTTTCGAACAAATAGTGATGAAACCCTAAAACTACTCATTAGGTGTACCAACCAACCAAAACCCCTATTTGAGTATCATCTATTTGATGATGCTTAAGAACAACAAAATTAGAGACAAATCCATAAACTATCACAAATCTTTCCTAAAATATAACATTAACAAATCAAAATGTCTTTATTGCAAGTAATGGTCTATTTAGATTCTACTTTTCAGTGGTGGATTGATGAGCTTCCATATCTTGAAGACATTCCTAGCAATGCTAAGAGTAGGGATTCCATATCTTGAAGACATTCTTAGCAATGCTAAGAGTAGGGATGACAATAAAATCTGCACCTGCGGATATCCACCCGAACCAGCTTGATTTAGACGGGGAAAACCCGCTTTAATTGGGTGCGGGTGCGGGTGCGGATTTTCCGCAATATTAAAATTCGGGGACGGGGGTGGGTTTGGGGGTGGTGATATCCACCCCGCACTCGAACCCGAACCCGCCCCGCAAGTATTATAATTGTAATTTTTAAATTTTATATACATATACATATTTCATATATTTAATATTTTTTTAAATATTAAAAATTATAATTTTATCTCTATATAAAGTATTTTTTAATTTTATTATTATTTAATAATTATTATTTTTTTATATTAAATATGATTTTTAAATTTATAATTTTATATATATGAGTGAGTGTGGGTGCGGGCGGGGAAACCCGAGACCCGTTGCGGGCGGGGATGGGTGCCTAAATTTTACACCCGCTATGAAACGGGGGCGGGTGCGGGTTTTCTTCGATTAGTCAGGTGCAGGTGTGGAGAAGGCGAAATCTGCCCCCGTCCCGCCCTGTTGCCATGCCTAGCTAAGAGTGTGTCCTATAGTTGCAAACACATGATCAATAACTTCTCCTACTTCTTCTCCAAACTAGTGATAGCAATAAAATTTGCACCCGTGGGTACCCTCCTGAACCCGCTTGATTTGGACGGGGAAAATCTATTTTAATTGGGTGCAGGTGCGGGTGCAGATTTTCCTCAATATTAAAATTCGGGGACGGGGACGGATTTGGAGTGGTGATATCCACCCTAGACCCGCCCCCGAACCCGCAAGTATTATTATTGCAATTTTTAAATTTTATATACATATTTAATATTTTTTTAAATATTAAAAATTATAATTTTATCTTTATATAAAATATTTTTTAATTTTATTATTATTTAATAATTTAATAATTATTATTTTATTATAATAAATATAATTTTTAAATTTATAATTTTATATATATGAGTGGGTACAGACGGAGAAATCCGAGATCCGTTACGGGCTGGAATGAATGATATATATATATATATATATATATATATATATATATACTATTTTGCTTATGCAATGTAATTTTTTCATATTGTTCACTCCTTTTATGATTTTTGGTTGATATATAAATAACTTGGTAGAATGTTACATTTTTTTTTTTTGAAAAAAGTGTCAATATAAAGTTTATTTTACTAGGAGATTAAATTATATACATCAATTTAATTATATGTTATGTAACATTATTATAATTAAAATTAAGAGTGTTAGAACAAACCTCTTGCTTAAAAAAAACAGATACTAAAAACAAAAACATGTTGCTTTGTATTTAACAAAGAGGAAGACATCAATTATTTATTTGCCTTTGGAATTATAAGTACTATTGTGTTGTATGTGACGTAAAATACAATATTAACTATACTAATTATTAATATTGACTATATTAACAACTAGATGTTAATCATCTTCATATTAGTTACATAGTAGAATATAATTGATTGAGGAGTGATCCACACAATAGAGTTTATTTTTATGTATTGTTAGTGTAAAAAATATTTATGTTTTCAATAAGTCATAGTAATCACATCATTAAAAATGTTAACTTTGATTATAACTACTTCAAATTAGAATCACACAAATAGTTGGATATGATGTATTGACACTATAAAATATTTTATATTGACAATACATGAAAATTAAATTTGTAATAAAAACATAAAAATAACATACCGTCAATAATAATGACATTATTTGTGAAAAATTCAAGAGAGTTAAAAGTGAAGAGTCAATGAATCGATTTATTAGAAAGTTTCAAATTTATGTCCATTAACTAAGTCGAAAAAAATTATATAATTTTTTCCTGACAAATGTTAGTGATTAAACCCTAAACCTATTTACTAGGTGTATCAACCAACCCAAACCACTATTTGAGTATCATTTATTTGATGATCCTTAAGTACAACAAAATTAGAGACAAATATACATAAACCATCACAAACCTTTCCTAAAATATAACATTAACAAATCAAAATGTCTTTTATAGCAAGTAATGGTCTATTTAGATTCTACTTTTCAGTGGTGGATTGATGAGCTTCCATATCTTGAAGACATTCCAAGCAATGCTAAGAGTATGTCCTGTAGTTGCAGACAAATGCTCAATAGCTTCTCCTACTTCTTCCCAAACCTATAAAGAAGCAAAACACAACCTTATAATATACACTATTTTGCTTATACAATGCAAATTTTTAATATTGTTCACTCCTTTAATTGATTTTTGGTTGATTTAGAATAACATGGTAGAATGTTAACATTTTTTTTTTGTTGAAAAAGTGTCAACATAAAGTATATTTTTCTAGGAGATTAAATTACATCAATTTAATTATATGTTATATTTTAAATTACATCAAAAATGATGAGAAAATTTTCATCTCACTATATTTTAAGAATCCTCCAAACTTGAAAATACTCATTCTTAGAATGGTCAATCAAGACAACATTTTTTCAAATTGACCGACCTAATAGTATAATTGATTTATATGATCGGTCATATTGAACATTGTTGTTTCAGAAGTTTAAAAAACCTTTAGAAAAATAACAATGTCACTGAAAAATATTACTGGGTTGATTTGTGGACTAGGTCGCTCTCTTTAAGATGTTTCGAGGCACTGCCCAAATTGTGCAAGACAGACTATCAACCACGAAGTCTCCAAGATAAAACAGCTTAGATACTCTGTATCGGAGTTAAGTTCTACTACACAGTAGAAAACCGTTCTAGAATTACACCCTCAGTATGGCAGTCGAATGACTGTCACTCGTAATATGATACTAAGGCCACTCGAAAGAAATAGAAGAAAAGTAAGAAGGGGGAGAAGTGAGAAAAGCCTTAGATACGAAGAGTTTTTTGTGTTTTTTTCCAATTGAGGAGAACCTCTATTTATAGAGGAAATTCGCAGCTGGATATGAGAAAATCAGAGGATCCATCAGAATATGCTCTAGGAATTGACCTCAGAACGTGCACTCAAAAATAGTGAACCTCCCAAAAATGTGCGCTTTGACTTTAACTTTTGACTGGCCAATAACAAACACGTAAGACCAAATATTAGGGTTTTGATCGGGCAAAAATAGAAGCACAAATTCAAGAAGGAAGACTAGTTCAGATAAATAATGTTGACTCAGTGGATGACAGTTACGTAATTAACATATCAATTAGAGACAAAACGCAAACATTTAATTAATTAAAATAAATAATTAATTTTCACATACTAAAAAATTAATACACCACGTAGCCAAAGCCAAGGCCAAGGTCGAGCCGAACAGACGAACGACGGCAGCGGCGTGTGTGGTCCATTTGCTTGTGTTGTCCCTCCTTCACAAAATTGGGGTACCCCTTGGGGCCCTCCCCAAATCTCATACATCCACCTTATATATCCTACTAATGAGTGATATCCCTTATATATGAGATTTCTTCATTTTTTTAATTCACACCAACACTACCTCACATAAATGTCATCATTATTTCCAATAAATTTTCATTAAGGCATCATTATTTCCAACACACATTTTTTAGAATTTTTAACTAACAGATGGATTCTGACTTTGATGAACTCTTGAAACCTAACTCATCTAACTTTCTTTTACTAAACAAAAATGATGAGAAAATTTTCATCTCACTATATTTTAAGAATCCTCCAAAAACTTAAAAATACCCCTACTAGAAAAGTCAATCAAGACACCATTTTTTAAATTGACCGATCTAATAGTATAATCGATTCATATGATTGCTCATTTTGAACATTTTTTTAGATTTTTTAACTAACAGGTCGATTCTACAAGTAGTTTAACAATCCTGAAACTTTTTAAAGTAATCAATCGTCTGAATCGGTCTAAATCAGTCATTTTCATAGTGTAAATTTTAACATTTTATACTACTAGATTGATATTTATGTCTTCTAGAAATATACTTCCAAATAAAAACTAAATTAAAATTTTAATAAAAAAAAACAAAATAAAAGTATTTTCCTAAACATAAAAGTAAAATAAAATGGTTGTTTTAACTAAATAATCAAACTTAAGTGTTTAATAAATTTTAATTAAAGGCAAATTATTTAAAAGAACTCGAATTTAAATTATACCTAAAACAATTTTTTAATATATTTTATTTAATTTTTGTCAAAATCTAAATTATTACATCACTTTTTTTTTAAAAAAAACAACAACTTAAATAAAAAAAAAAACAAAATGATTATTTAACATCAACTTTATTTTCTTTGCTAGCTTTAATTTATTTATTAAAATGATCTTGTTTGCTATTGTCTGTCCTAAAATGGAAAGTTACTCCTATGAGTACTAGAGTAGCAACTAGACATAGTATAAATTTGCTGAGACGAGTGTAAAGTCACACACTCTTGCTTTCATGCTGCTTACCTGCTCCACTCCCTTCAATTTATAAATTTAATAATTGTCTAAAATGATGATGCTCTATAATTAACCATTTATAAAAAAAGTTGAAAGCTAACCATTTTTCAAAGTTGTTTTTAATTGATTTATGACGATGCTTTAAATAATTAAATAGTAAGCTACAAGCAATCAAAACTATTGAAGAGGAATTGATTAAGTGGGTAGGATTCCATTCTCAAATTTAAACTATAATATGTCAATATCATTACTTTGCATGCACCAAAATCATCATGTGAACTTCATTAGGACGGTGGTATATTTTTTTAACTTAAAATACTAATACCACTATATATATATTTCTCCTTAAAATCTAACTTAATTATAAATATTAAAATTATTAAAAGAATGTTATATTATAAACTTGAATTTAGAACTTTACAATTATATATAAGTTTATTTATCTTTCTAACTACATAAAAAAAAGGTACAATATTTTTTTAAAACATTAACCTTTTTAATTATTAAATAAAAAACATATGAAACTCATTATTTTAAGTGAGATTTTATTTTTAAAGTGGTGGACCCACTTGCAATTCACTCGATATATAAATAAAATAATTTTAGATGATATAATAAATAATAATTTTTATAGACGATATACTAAATTCTATTATAATTA